>APFE030761231.1:3695-64673 GCA_000404065.3 Pinus taeda | reverse complement strand
GGCATCATGTGATCCATTTCTTTTGCAGCGAATACAATGTAAATCTGCCTTTTCTCCTTCAGAATGTCTGCCCCCCCTACCTCTGAAGTATCTTCCTCTTCCTCTTCGTCCACCTCTTCCTCTTGTAGAATCTTGAGCAGGATACTTTTCTTTATGAGCCAGGCATACAGTGTCTTAAGAAGATTCAGGGACTGTCTTCTTTCCAAAGGCGTTTTCTCTTTCAGCAAACTTTTTCACAAGAGAGTGAAAGGTTATATCTTTGAGATTTCCATTTGCTTGCAAAGACTCTAGATAATTGGAGTATGTAGGATAAAGTTCCTTGAGAAAACCAATAAGAGAGATATCCAGCTCAACTTTAGTGGATTTGATATCATGCATTATAGACTTTATTTCAGATGCAAGAGCAAGAGGATCATTATTTTGCAGTTCAAGAGTGAAGAGTTTAATCATAAGTTGGACGACTTCAAGTGCAGAATGGGAGTCATAGAGTTCTTTAAGCTTTTGTAAAGCTTCAAAGGCAGTTGAATATGACGAAATGTGGCGACTCACCTCCTTATTTACAGATGTTGCTATTAATGCATACGCTTTGTTGTTCTTGTTTTCCCAGATGGTGAGCTCTTTGTCTGATGTAGGCTTTTCTAGGTCACTGTCTCCTTCTCTGACACACACTCCTTTCCACAACTCATTGAAGATGAGGGTGTGTTGTATCATCCGGGACCAGTCAGGATAGTTCTCCTTGCCAGTGAGAACTATTCCTATCATAGAGATGACTGAATGCATTCTGTAAAAAATTACTTCTGCTGATAAAAAAAGTTTTGCTGATAGACTAATACTTCTGATGGCAAAAAATTTGCTCTTATGAAGAAAAAAAAACTTCTGCTGCTATACAGTCAAATTGTTCTCAAAGGGGTAAAAAGATTTCAAAGTCTTTATGCACTATATTTTCTTCCAATGTCTCTGTAAAATTTCCTTCATAACACCTCCCCCTTTTCGTCTTTAAACAAAATCCATTCAATGTGTATATATATCATTCAATGTATATGCCATTTAAAAATCACTGTATCAGGCAGCGTTTAAAATATCGTTTCAAACAACGTTTCAATGTCAAACCATATATCAAACATCGTTCCATATTTCAAACCATATATCAAACAACGTTCCATATGTCAAACCTATATCAAACAGCGTTCCATATTCAATGCATTCTATATTCAATGCGTTCTATATCAAACAACGTTCCATATTCAATGCATTCTATTTTCAATGCATTCTATTTCAAACAACGTTCCATATTCAATGCGTTCTATTGCTGGTACCTGCAAGCCATTAGGTTTAATTTATTACTTTCTCTCGCAATGAACATAATCGCTGAGCTACTAATGCGTGATTCAGATATGGGTTCTGTCTTCTTGAAGGGAAAAGCGTTTACACCAGCTTATATATACTGTCACCAAGCATATGCAAGGAGTAGCAACATATGGAGGCAACAATGACATATGTTTCAGCAACAACGTATGGAGGGTGGGGAAAGAGCAGCAACGTATGGAGGGAGGCCAAGGGGCCGAGGTCGATTCATATACCACTACAACGGAAACATCAAGAGAGCTACACAGATTCCCGAGTTGGTTTAATTTGCCAGATTTTAAAACGCATATGACAGAGGGTGCATATTTTAAAATGCATATGACAGTGGGCCAGCAGCAGATTTTAAAACGCATACAATATCAAGGCCATGTGAGGTGCATGACTTCATATACCAAAGCAGTCACTGCGATTCCAGCGAAGCAGGCGACTGTTCAGAGGAAGAGGAAATATCATAACTCATATGTTCAAAAACATAAATGACACTGCCTTTGGACAGAGGAGCAGAAGGCAGGCAGTGGACAGAGGAGTTACAAGGCAAGGTTAAAATAAGAACCTGGGACCTGTGCTCTGATACCATGTCAGGCCAGGAGTAACTCCAGAAAAACTGATTCGTTTATTCCATTAGGAAACTATCTATTATATACATGAATGTGATCGTTCAATTCATCTTCTTGATGATTGTTCACATTCAATTCTCCCAATCGCTGAGGATTAGGTGTCGACAGTTTGTAATAATTTGTGGAAGAAGGTGAAAATTAAATTATTTTCACCTTTTTATGGTTTGGATTTAACATTAACCAAACAAAATGTTTGTTTGTAATAATAATTAGGTTATTTTCACCTATTTATGGTTTGGATTTAACACTAACCAAACAAAATGTTTTTAATAATTTTGTTGCTAACCAAACATTGAGATTTATGTAGTTTTCTCCTTTTTCTCTTTTGACTTTTACTTCTAGATTAATAATTGAATTGTGGAAAAAAATGATATTAGGTTATTTTCACCTATTTATAGTTGGGATTTAACACCAACGAAACAAAATGTTTGTAATAATTTGTTGCTAACCAAACATTGAGATTTATGTTATGTTTGGGATTTAACACTAACCAACAGAATGTTTGTAATAATTTGTTCCGTTTGTAATTTTTTTTTGAAATAAATTGTTCTGTTTGTAATAATTTGAATGTTTGAAATAATTTGTTCTGTTTGTAATAAGTTTTTGAAATAATTTGTACGGTTTTGAGATTTATGTCAATGTAGTTTTCGATTTTATTTTTCTCTTTTTAAGCACATTCTATTAGTTGCTAACCAAACATTGAGATTTATGTTATGTTTGGGATTTAACACTAACCAACAGAATGTTTGTAATAATTTGTTCTTTTTGTAAAAAAAAATTGAAAAAAATTGTTCTGTTTGTAATAATTTGAATGTTTGAAATAATTTGTTCTGTTTGTAATAGTTTTTTGAAATAATTTGTTCGATTTGTGATAATTTTTTGAGATTTATGTCAATGTAGTCTTCGATTTTATTTTTCTCTTTTTAAGCAGATTCTATTGGTTGCTAACCAAACATTGAGATTTATGTTATGTTTGGGATTTAACACTAACCAACAGAATGTTTGTAATAGTTTGTAATAATTTGTTTGGTTTGTAAAATGTTTTTGAAATAAATTGTTCTATTTGTAATAATTTGAATGTTTGAAATAATTTTTTCTGTTTGTAATAATTTTTTGAAATAATTTGTTCGGTTTGTAATAATTTTTTGAGATTTCTGTCAATGTAGTTTTCGATTTTATTTTTCTCTTTTTAAGCACATTCTATTTATAATATGGCATTTAGATTCATAATTAAATTGTTGATAAATTGTAATTATGTTATTTTCACTTTTTTATTGTTTGGATTTAACATTAACCAAATATAATATCATTTTCGCAAACCACCATCCTTTTATTTTCTTCCACAAAATGTCTAATTTTTAAAGTGTCCCTCTTCTTATTCTTTAACCACATTTTCCTTCACAAAATGTCTAATTTTTAAAGTGTCCCTTTTCTTATTCTTTAACCACATTTTCCTCACATTGTTGTCTCCCCTTTCCTTTTCCTTAATCATACCATTTCCTTTTACTTTACTTTTCCTTAATCATACCACTTTTCCTTTCCTTTTCCTTAATCATACCATGATGAATTTTTAAAGTGTCCTTTTTCTTATTATTTAACCACATTTTCCTTCTTCACCATTTTTAAAGTGTCCCTTTTCTTATTCTTTAACCACATTTTCCTTCTTCACCACTTGTTGTCTCCCCTTTCCTTTCCTTTTACTATCACCATCCCTTTATTTTCTCTGTCTACTTTTTGAAGTGTCCCCTTTCTTATTCTTTAACCACATTTTCCTTTTTCACCACTTGTTGTCTCCCCTTTCCTTTTCCTTAATCATACTTTGTCTTTCACTAAATTGGTCATATAACCACATTTTCCATCTTTACTCTATTTTCTCCTCTTTCCATTTCTTTTTCTCACAAATGTCTACTTTTTAAAGCGTCCCCTTTCTTAATCCTTAACCACATTTTCCTTTCCTTCTTCAAGACTTGTGGTGTCCCGTTTCATTTCCTTTTCCTTAACCATACTTTGTATTTCACTAGGTTGGTCCCTTAATATCTTTCTCACAACATATAACCACATTTTCCTTCTTCACCGTGTTTTCTCCCCCTTTCTATTTCTTTAACTATGCTTTGTTTTTATTATCTTTCTCACAACATATAACCACATTGGCACCACATTTTCCTTCTTCGACGTGTTTTCTCCCCTTTCTATTTCTTTTAACTATACTTTGTTTTTCACTTTGTTTTTCATTAAGTGTTCACTTTCTTCACCACTTTTCGGCCACATGTTTTCTCCCCTTTCCTTTCTTTTAACTATGTTGTGTCTTTCACCACATTACACAACATTTTCCTTTTTCACCACTTGTTCTCTCCCTTCTCACTAAGTATTCACTTTCTCCCCTTTCTTTTCTTTAACTAAGTATTCACTTTCTCCCCTTTCCTTTCTTTTAACTATGTTGTGTCTTTCACCACATTACACACCATTTTCCTTTTTCACCACTTTTTCTCTCCCTTGTCACTAAGTATTCACTTTATTCACTTCATTTTCCTTCTTCACCACTTGTTATGTTCCCTTTCTTCTTCCTTAACCTCACCTTTAACCATGTTAATCTTTTCACTTTGGTCCATGACATTTTCACTTTAGATCTACATACTCTCATCTTCCTTAACCAACATATTCATTCTATAATATGAGTCATAGAACTCAGCTCAAATTGGTTAGTTTGGGATTGACCATCTTACATTCTTTCTCTCAACTTGACTTCATGCCAAATATTCTCAATAGACATTCAATAAATTCATTTGAATTAATTATTATAATAAGCCATGACGAAACAAAATAAACATTATCATTGAATTATTTTGTAAATAAGCCATGGACGAAACCAAAATTATGTGATGAATTAGAATTGATTGTATTTATTGTTCGGTTCTTTGGTCTTTCACTCATGGTGGGTGTGATAATAATAATAACATTTCATTGAATTAATTTGATATTAGCCATGGACGAAACAAAATAACATTTCATTTAATTAATTTGTTAATAAGCCTATGGACGAAACAACTATGTGAATCATTAGAATTGATTGTATTTATTGTTTGGTCCTTTTGGTCCTTCACTATGTGGGTGGGATATAATGAAGAAGACTTAAAAATTTAGGAATTTGATCTTATTTCAAGGGGTATATTTCATGTTCCTATTTTCCCTAATATAATATTTTATGGCTTAGATATTTTAATTAACATATAGTATATTCTACCTATTCTTTGCATCCTTGATTTCCATTTTCACTTTAGATCTACATAGTCTCATCTTCCTTAACCACTCTTTTCTGTAACATTTTCCTTTTTCACCACTTATTCTCTCCCTCTTAACCAAGTATTCACTTTCTTCACTTGATTTTCCTTCTTCACCACTTGTTCTCTCCCTTTTAACTAAGTATTCATTTTATTCACTTCATTTTCCTTCTTCACTCTTGACATGTTCCCTTTCTTCTTCCTTAACCTCACTTTTAACCATGTTAATCTTTTCACTTTCGTCCATGACAACATTTTTACTTTAGATCTACATAGTCTCATCATACTAAACCACTCTTTTTTCCGTAAGTGTTCTTTTTTTTCCCTTAGCCATGACAACATTTTTACTTTAGATCTACATAGTCTCATCTTCCTTCCTTAACCACTCTTTTCAGTAAGTGTTCATTTTTTCCCAGACATGACAACATTTTTACTTTAGATCTATATAGTCTCATCTTCCTTAACCACTCTTTTCCATAAGTGTTCATTTTTACCCCTTAGCCATGACAAACCTTTTTTATGTTACTTCATATCTACATAGTCTCATCTTCCTTAACCTCTTTAACCACTCTTTTCCGTAAGTGTTCATTTTTTCCCCTTAGCCATGACAACATCAACATTTTTACTTTAGATCTACATAGTCTCATCTTCCTTAACCACTCCTTTAACCACTCTTTTCCGTAAGTGTTAATTTTTTCCCCTTAGTCATGACAACATCAACATTTTTACTTTAGATCTACATAGTCTCATCTTCCTTAACCACTCTTTTTCGTAATTGTTCATTTTTTTCCCTTAGCCATCATAACATTTTTACTTTAACCACTCTTTTCCGTAAGTGTTCATTTTTTCCCCTTAGCCATGACAAACCTTTTTTTATGTTACTTTAGATCTACATAGTCTCATCTTCCTTAACCACTTTAACCACTCTTTTCCGTAAGTGTTCATTTTTTCCCCTTAGACATGACAACATCAACATTTTTATTTTAGATCTACATAGTCTCATCTTCCTTAACCACTCCTTTAACCACTCTTTTCTGTAAGGGTTCATTTTTTCCCCTTAGCCATGACAACACCAACATTTTTACTTTGTTCATTTTTCCCTGTAGCCATGACAACATCAACATTTTTACTTTAGATCTACATAGTCTCATCTTCCTTAACCACTCTTTTAGATCTACATAGTCTCATCTTCCTTAACCACTCTTTTTTGTAATTGTTCATTTTTTTCCCTTAGCCATCACAACATTTTTACTTTAGATTTACACAGTCTTATCTTGCTTTTACTTTAGATCTACGTAGTCTTATCTTCCTCAACCACTCTTTTTCGTAAGTGTTCATTTTTACTTTAGATCTACATAGTCTTATCTTCCTTTTACTTTAGATCTACGTAGTCTTATCTTCCTTAACCACTCTTTTCCTTAAGTGTTCATTTTTTCCCCCTTAGCCATGACAACATTTTTACTTTAGATCTACATAGTCTCATCTTCCTTAACCACTCTTTTTCGTAATTGTTTATCTTTTTTCCCTTAGCCATCAAAACATTTTTATGTTGGATCTACATAATCTCTTTTGATGGAATGTTTCACATTTTTACTTTAGATCTACATAGTCTCATCTTCCTTAACCACTCTTTTCCGTATGTGTTCATTTTTCGCCTTAGCCATGCCATGAAAACATTTTTTTTACTTTAGATCTACATAGTCTCATCTTCCTTAACCACTCTTTTCCATATGTGTTCATTTTTTCCCCTTAGCCATGCCATGACAACATTTTTACCATGACAACCTTTTTACGTTAGATCTACATAGTCTCTACCTAGTCTCTTTTGATTACTTTAGATCTACATAGTCTCATCTTCCTTAACCACTCTTTTCCGTAAGTGTTCATTTTTTCCCCTTATCCATAACAGAGTCTCTACATAGTCTCTTTTGATTACTTTAGATCTACATAGTCTCATCTTCCTTAACCACTCTTTTCTGTAAGTGTTCATTTTCCGCCCTTAGCCATAACAACATTTTACAACATTTTTACGTTGGATCTATATAGTCTCTTTTGATGGAATGTTTCAATTTCAGCCACTTTATCTTTCTCACTACATATAACCACATTTTCCTTCCTTTTCCTTCTTCACCGTGTTTTCTCCCATTTTTATTTCTTTAACTATGCTTTGTTTTGCACTTTGTTTTTATTATCTTTCTCACAACATATAACCACATTTTCCTTCTTCACTGTGTTTTATCCCCTTTCTATTTCTTTAACTATAATTTGTTTTTCACTTTGCTCGCTTTTCATTAAGCGTTCACTTTCTTCACCACTTTTCCTTCTTCGCTACATGTTTTCTACCCTTTCTATTTCTTTAACTATACTTTGTTTTTTCATTAACCATTCACTTTCTTCACCACTTTTCCTTCTTCACTACATGTTTTCTCCCCTTTCCTTTAGTTAAGTAACTATAATTTGCTTTTCACTTCACTTTTTCATTAAGCGTTCACTTTCTTCACCACTTTTCCTTCTTCGCTACATGTTTTCTCACCTTTCCTTTTTCTTAACTATGTTGTGTCTTTCACCACATTACACAACATTTTCCTATTACACAACATTTACCTTTTTCACCCCGTGTTCTCTCCCTTTTAACTAAGTATTCACTTTATTCACTTTTTATTATCTTTCTCACAACATATAACCACATTATTTTCCTTCTTCACTGTGTTTTCTCCCCTTTCTATCTCTTTAACTATACTTATCTTTCTTTATCTAACCTAACCTTCAAGAAGCCTTTTGGAAGACCTTAGAGAACCGCAAGTGAGCTAAGGAAGTTCATGGTTAATCATATAGCATTGATATTCTCTATCCCCTTTCTCTAATAATAAGGGTTCCAAACCTTTCTTCTTATTAGTATTAGTAAGATAGGTGCTTAACGCCCTCGTGCGCTAGTCCGAATAAAGAGTATATTTTCCCATGGCATTGTCACTTAGGACATCCACCGTTTTCGTCTTTTATAACCTTCCAGCATTAACTAACTGGCCTAACCATAGGATCTCTCTCTTATCCTTTCTTAGCTTCCTACTACCTACTGGGATAGGAACTACTCGGATAGGAAGGGTTCAAAGTAAGCTAATTGGATCTCTCTCCTCCACTATGGGCTAGCAGACAGCTTGTTGTTTACTGTAGGGATAGAGCAAGCTTAGTGGGATACTTAAACATCCAGAAAGTCCCGTAGTAAGATCGAGCTATAGCTATGAAACTGCTTATTTTTCGCCTAAAGACAGATTCCGACCGGTGACTGACAGAAAAAGGAGATCGAACTAGGAAACACGGTGTTTTTGGCACAAATTCAAGTCAGAAAAGTGAGATCAGAACGATCAGGTTTAGGAAACAACGTATGTTTTTCATTTAAGTGTTCACTTTCTTCAACACTTTTCCTTCTTCACCAAATAGTTTCTCCCTTCTCGTTTCACTTTGCTTTTTCATTAAGCGTTCACTTTCTTCGCCAGTTTTCCTTCTTCGCTACATGTTTTCTCCCCTTTCCTTTAGTTAAGTAACTATACTTTGTTTTTCACTTTGGTTTTTTCTCTTTGTTTTTCACTTTTCTTTTTTTCTTTTTATTCAGCGTTCACTTTCTTCGCCACTTTTCCTTCTTTGCTACATGTTTTCTCCCTTTTCCTTTTTCTGAACTATGTAATGTCTTTCACCACATTACACAACATTTTCCTTTTTCACCACTTTTTTCTCTCCCTTTTCACTAAGTATTCACTTTATTCACTTTTTATTATCTTTCTCACAACATATAACCACATTTTCCTTCTTCACTGTGTTTTCTCCCCTTTCTATTTCTTTAACTATATTTTGTTTTATACTTTGTTTTTCACTTTGTTTTTCATTAAGCGTTCACTTTCTTCACCACTTTTCCTTCCTCGCCACATATTTTATCCCCTCCTTTTTCTTTCTATTTCTTTAACTATACTTTGTTTTATACTTTGTTTTTCACTTTGTTTTTCATTAAGCGTTCACTTTCTTCACCACTTTTCCTTCCTCGCCACATATTTCTCCCCTCTCCTTTTTCTTAACTGTGTTGTGTTTTTCACCACATTACACAACATTTTTCACATTTTCCTTTTTCACCACTGGTTCTCTCCATTTTCACTAAGTATTCACTTTATTCACTTCATTTTCCTTCTTCACCATTTTGTCATGTTCCCTTTCTTCTTCCTTAACCTCATTGCTAACCATGTTAATATTTTCACTTTCGTCCATGACAACATTTTTGCTTTAGATCTACATAGTCTCATCTTCCTTAACCACTCTTTTTTTAAGTGTTCATCTTTTCCCCTTAGCCATGACAACATTTTTACTTTCTTCTTCCTTAACCTCACTGCTAACCATGTTAATCTTTTCTCTTTCGTCCATGACAAAGTTTTTACTTTAGATCTACATAGTCTCATCTTCCTTAACCATTTTTACTTTAGATCTACATAGTCTCATCTTCCTTAACCACTCTTTTATGTAAGTGTTCATCTTTTCCCCTCAGCGATAACAACATTTTTACGTTGGATCTATATAATCTCTTTTGATGGAATGTTTCACATTTTTACCTTAGATCTACATAGTCTCATCTTCCTTAACCACTCTTTCTCTCTTTTACGTTGTATCTACATAATCTCTTTTGATGGAATGTTTCAATTTCACCCACTCTCTATATTTCTATTTTTATCCTCTCAATTTCTCTCTCCATTGTTGTTATATCACTCTTTGATGACTCCACACACCGACTCCCATCAAAGTTTTCCCCAATTGCAAGCATTTTCATGCAACTCAATTAGTTGGTCACTACTGCTTGGGGGTTTGGTATGTGTCATCACTCTACTGCTCCCTTGCTTCAGTGATGAAACCTTCTTTTATTTTTCGAGTACATAAATAAAATGTAGGTTGTATTTATATTTTAGAAGTTTCTTTTATTACTCGCATAAATATATTTCTATTTTCATCCTCTCAATTTCTCTCTCCATTGTTGTTATATCACTCTTTGATGACTCCACACATCGACTCCCATCAGAGTTTTCCCCAATTGCAAGCATTCCAACATGCTCAACTCAATTAGTTGGTCACTATTGCTTCGGGGTTTGGTATGTCTCATCGCTCTATTGCTCCCTTTGCTTCAATGATGCAACCTTCCTTTATTTGTTGAGTACATAAACAAAATGTAGGTTTTATTTCGATTCTAGAAATTTCTTTTATTACTCACATAAATATATTTATATTTTCGAAATTTATTTTATTGTTGGCCTAACCTTTAGTTTCCTTACTAACCTTATTTATTCTTGACCTTGGTTCTCTTGGTCAAATTAAAAAAGTTACTAGTCCCTGTAGTTTGACATGGGACTATAGTAATCAAAATCGTTTGTGGAGCACTATTTTGTGTTAGAATTAAGTGAGTTTTTAACCCCACCGTGGACTTTGTCGTTTGATAACCATATTGCAATTTATTTCAGCGTATTATTCCGCTTCTTCTCTCTCGAGGTGGAGAGGATGAAAGCATATATTATATATTATTTTCGAGGTGGAGAGGATGAAAGAATATATTATATATTATTTTTTATTTGTGTTGGGAGAGAGGATATAAGCGTATATCATGTGGATTTGTGTTTCATATTTGGAAGTGTAAAATAAAATGCAGATTTTATATATATTTTAGAAATATCCTTTATTCCTAACCTAAATATATTTATGTTTCAGAAATTTATTTTATTTTTCGCATAACCTTTTTTTCCTTTGTTTTATATTTGGCCTAACTTTATTTTTCATCACAACCCTTATTTATTCTTAACCTTGCTTCTCTTGGTCAAATTAAAACACTTATTAGCCCTTGTCATCTAGCTTGGGACTTTAGTAATCAGAATCATTTGTGGAGCATTAGTTCGTGTTAGAATTAAGTGAGTTTTTAACCCTGTCGGTACTTTGCCATATGATAATTGGTTGTAATTTATTTCATCATCTTACTCGGCTTCTTCTCGAGGAAGAGGGGCTATACTCGTATATTATTTTGGATTTGTGTTCTTCGTACTTGGAAGTGTAGAATAATGCAACTTTAGTAATCAGAATCATTTGTGGAGCATCAGTTCTTGTTAGAATTAAGTTCGTGTTAGAATTGAGTGAGTTTTTAACCCTATCGATACTTTGCCGTCGATAATTGGTTGTAATTTATTTCATCATCTTACTTGGCTTCTTCTCAAGAAAGAGGGGCTATACTCGTATATTATTTTGGATTTGTGTTCTTCGTATTTGGAAGTGTAGAATAACGTTAGCCTTACTTTATCAGTATTATTTTCTACGTTATTTTAAGGAAATCTAAAGTCATTTGACATGGTTGAAGTTGTCAGGAGGTGAATGCTCTATTATCCCGTCTACAGAATGGGAACTAGTGTTCCCAACCCTTGCAATAATTTTTTCCAACCCTTACAATAATTCTTTCCTTTTGCTTATGGATAGAATTGCAATGTATGGCCCAGGGGTCTACCTTTCTAAAAAATTAGGAGTAGCCGGAGGGTTTATAGTTGGCGGAACATGCAAACACCAGGGGCAATTCTACCG
The DNA here is from genome assembly GCA_000404065.3 of Pinus taeda. NCBI lineage: Eukaryota > Viridiplantae > Streptophyta > Pinopsida > Pinales > Pinaceae > Pinus > Pinus taeda. The sequence goes on along the minus strand of APFE030761231.1, from coordinate 52,825 downwards.
AGTGCGATTCGTTGGGTATCGGTGGTTCTGTGAGCATGAGGCTAACAAATCCATAAAAGTAGCTAAGGAGATGGGAACGGTGAAACTTTTGTGTGGTTATCAGTTATTCACATAACATCAAAAGGGTATAATGAGTGAAGGACGTCTTTACTATGAAATTTATGAACCATATGGAGTTTACATGTAATCCATTACATCGTAGCCACTATTTGATTCCGATATAGGTTGTAAAGGAGAGAAAAGACATTAGATTCCATAGTGGCAGAGCCATAGGGAGAAGGAGAAGCATCTCTCACAGTTACAGAGGTATTATTGCGGATTGGTGGGGAATTAAAGAAATCTTGTTTTCACTCCCTTTTTTTTTCCACTCCAATTGCTTATATTCCTATGATAATTGGTTGTAATTTATTTCATCATCTTACTCGGCTTCTTCTCGAGAAAGAGGGGCTATACTCGTATATTATTTTGGATTTGTGTTCTTCATATTTGGAAGTGTAGAATAATGCAACTTTAGTAATCAAAATCATTTGTGGAGCATTAGTTCTTGTTAGAATTAAGTTCGTGTTAGAATTGAGTGAGTTTTTAACCCTGTCGATACTTTGCCGTATGATAATTGGTTGTAATTTATTTCATCATATTACTCGGCTTCTTCTCAAGAAAGAGGGGCTATACTCGTATATTATTTTGGATTTGTGTTTTTCGTATTTGGAAGTGTAGAATAACGTTAGCCTTACTTTACCAGTATTATTTCCTATGTTATTTTAAGGAAATCTAAATTCATTTAACATGGTTGAAGTTGTTAGGAGGTGAATGCTCTATTATCCCGTCTACAGAATGGGAACAAGTGTTCCCAACCCTTGCAATAATTTTTTCCAACCCTTACAATAATTCTTTCCTTTTTCTTACAGATGGAATTGCAATGTATGGCCCGAGCATCTACCTTTCTAAAAAATTAGGAGTAGCCGGAGGGTTTATAGTTGGCAGAACATGCAAACACCGGGGGAAATTCTAGTGAGTGCGATTCACTGGGTATCGGTGGTTCTGTGAGCATGAGGCTAACAAATCCATAAAAGTAACTAAGGAGATGGGAACGGTGAAACTTTTGTGTGGTTATCAGTTATTCACATAACATCAAAAGGGTATAATGAGTGAAGGACGTCTTTACTATGAAATGTATGAACAATATGGAGTTTACCTGTAATCCATTACATCGTAGCCACTAGTTGATTCCGATATAGGTGGTAAAGGAGAGAAAAGACATTAGATTCCCTAGTGGCAGAGCCATAGGGAGAAGGAGAAGCATCTCTCACAGTTACAGAGGTATTATTGCGGATTGGTGGGGAATTAAAGAAATCTTGTTTTCACTCCCTTTTTTTTTCCACTCCAATTGCTTATATTCCTATGATAATTGGTTGTAATTTATTTCATCATCTTACTCGGCTTCTTCTCGAGAAAGAGGGGCTATACTCGTATATTATTTTGGATTTGTGTTCTTCGTATTTGGAAGTGTAGAATAACGTTAGTCTTACTTTACCGGTATTATTTCCTATGTTATTTTAAGGAAATCTAAAGTCATTTAACATGGTTGAAGTTGTCACGAGGTGAATGCTCTATTATCCCATCTACAGAATGGGAACTAGTGTTACCAACCCTTGCAATAATTTTTTCCAACCCTTACAATAATTCTTTCCTTTTGCTTATGGATAGAATTGCAATGTATGGCGCGGGCGTCTACCTTTCTAAAAAATTAGGAGTAGCCAGAGGTTTATAGTTGGCGGAACATGCAAACACTGGGGGCAATTCTACCGAGTGCGATTCGCTAGGTATCGGTGGTTCTGTGAGCATGAGGCTAACAAATCCATAAAAGTGGCTAAGGAGATGGGAACATCGAAACTTTTGTGTGGTTATCAGTTATTCACATAACATCAAAAGGGTGTTATGAGTGAAGGACGTCTTTACTATGAAATTTATGAACCATATGGAGTTTACCTGTAATCCATTACATCGTAGCCACTAGTTGATTCCGATATAGGTGGTAAAGGAGAGAAAAGACATTATATTCCCTAGTGGCAAAGCCATAGGGAGAAGGAGAAGCATCTCTCACAGTTACAGAGGTATTATTGTGGATTGGTGGGGAATTAAGGAAATCCTTTTTTCACTCGTTTTTTTTTCCACTCCAATTACTTATATTCCTATGAGATGCATTGTTCAAAGTTCTTGGATCTAAAGCTCCTGTCCACAATAACCAGGGATCCCCAATGTTAGATTGGGATGACTTAAGGTGCCCATTACGGGAGTTGCAGCCACATTTAGAGGTGGAAACAAAAAGACAAAGGAGTAATTAACAAAAGGTATAGGTCGAGGGTAAACAAAAGGACAAAGGAGTAATTAACAAAAGGTATAGGTCGAGGGTAGGAGGAGCAAGTATGGGTTAGTCTTGTGCATAGAATTGGGTTTAATCGATGTCATGTGTTTGTGAATCCAGGAGCCATTCTCTTGGTAAGAAGAATGCATTATTAATCAGCTAAACATAGAATTGCATTTTTATGCCCAAGACATTTGCATTTTTAGACATTTTTTGTGCATTAATTATTGAGTTTAATCAATGTCAAATAATTTTTCTTAGTGCTAGGTGATTAAAGCGTTAAGAAAAATTGTTTCACATGTAGTTGAAAGATCGCTTTAAAGAATTTGAGTGTATGGGTTGGAGGTTGTATTTTTAGAGAACATACACAATGATTTTGTTTCTATCACATTAATGGCTCACTGTGTTGTATTGCACTATGGCCATTATAGCTACACTTTCACCCATTCAACTATATAAAAAAATTGAGTGTATGGGTTGGAGTTTGTATTTTTAGAAAACATACGCAATGATTTTGTTTCTATGACATTAATGGCTTACTAGGTTGTATTGCACTATGGCCATTATAGCTTACACTTTCACCCATTCAACTATATAGTAGGGTTACTTTCATCCAATATCCATTGATTTGGATTAGCTAGTGCACAAAATAATACAACATGAAAGCTAATATATTCTCTTTCACAAAGCTAATATATTCTCTTTCACAATTGTATTGCACTATGGCCATTATAGCTTACACTTTCACCCATTCAACTATATAGTAGGGTTACTTTCTTCCAATATCCATTGATTTGGATTAGCTAGTGCACAAAATAATACAACATGAAGGCTAATATATTCTCTTTCACAATTGAAACAAGGATAAACACAACAACCAATATCCATATTTCATAAATTGTAACCAATATCCATATTTCATAAATTTACAATTTATGCACAAAATTCTTAATCAAACTCATAGCTACAACCTAGAGTGAATCTACTGCATAAAATTCTTAATCAAACTCATGGCTACAACCTAGAGTGAATCTACTGTTGGGTTAAACATCTACAACCGAGTGAATCAACCTCAGTTAATTCCAAGTCCACCAACGAAGAATGCATTATTAACGAGCTAAACATAGAATTGCATTTTTACGCCCAAGACATTTGCATTTTTAGACATTTTTTGTGCATTTATTATTGAGTTTAATTGATGTCAAATAATTTTTCTTAGTGCTAGGTGATTAAAGCGTTAATAAAAATTGTTTCACATGTATTTGAAAGATCACTTTAAACAATTTGAGTGTATGGGTTGGAGGTTGTATTTTTAGAGAACATACGCAATGATTTTGTTTCTATGACATTAATGGCTTACTAGGAGCAAAGCCCATATAAAGTACCTTGCCTTCCAAGCCAACGCCAACTTGGAACGACAAAGCTTCACTGCCTCTCTTTAGCCTCTCCCGCTCCGTATGTTATAAGAACCCAAACATCTTCACCTTTGCCTTTGGAGCCACCAATTATATAACCCCCTGCATTGGGATTGATTCTTTCAGACAGGATTTCATAGCTGTAACGAAGGAACATACCTTTGCTTTACTTACCATATACCTGATGACATTAATGGCTCACTGTGTTGTATTGCACTATGGCCATTATAGCTACACTTTCACCCATTCAACTATATAAAAAAAATTGAGTGTATGGGTTGGAGTTTGTATTTTTACAAAACATATGCAATGATTTTGTTTCTATGACATTAATGGCTTACTGGGTTGTATTGCAATATGGCCATTATAGCTTACACTTTCAACCATTCAACTATATAGTAGGGTTACTTTCATCCAATATCCATTGATTTGGATTAGCTAGTGCACAAAATAATACAACATGAAAGCTAATATATTCTCTTTCACAAAGCTAATATATTCTCTTTCACAATTGTATTGCACTATGGCCATTATAGCTTACACTTTCACCCATTCAACTATATAGTAGGGTTACTTTCTTCCAATATCCATTGATTTGGATTAGCTAGTGCACAAAATAATACAACATGAAGGCTAATATATTATTTTTCACAATTGAAACAAGGATAAACACAACAACCAATATCCATATTCCATAAATTTACAATTTATGCACAAAATTCTTAATCAAACTCATAGCTACAACCTAGAGTGAATCTATTGCATAAAATTCTTAATCAAACTCATGGCTACAACCTAGAGTGAATCTACTGTTGGGTTAAACATCTACAACCGAGTGAATCAACCTCAGTTAATTCCAGGTCCACCAACTCATACCCAATCCATATGGCCACTTAATTCCAGGTCCACCAACTCATACCCAATCCATATGGCCACAGATTCTAAAGAACATGTTATGATTGACCTTTAGCTCCTACTTTTACATTTTTCCATGTCTCTAGGATCTCCAAGCCATATACACTAGAAAGTGAATATAAATAATGGATAGAGTTAAACGTCTACAACCTAGAGTGAATCTACTGCACAAAATTCTTAATCAAACTCATGGCTACAACCTAGAGTGAATCAACCTCAGTTAATTCCAAGTCCACCAACTCATACCCAATCCATATGGCCATAGATTCTAAAGAACATGTTATGATTGACCTTTAGCTCCTACTTTTACATTTTTCCATGTCTCTGGGATATCCAAGCCATATACACTAGAAAGTGAATATAAATAATGGATAGAGTTAAACATCTACAACCTAGAGTGAATCCACTTCAGTTAATTCTAAATCCACCCACTCATAGCCAATCCATATGGCCACGGATACTAAAGAACAAGTTATGCTTGACCTTTAACTCCTTAATTCCAGATCCACCAACTCATACCCAATCCATATGGTCACGGATACTAAAGAACAAGTTATGCTTGACCTTTAACTCCTACTTTTACATTTTTCCATGTCTCTTGTATCTCCAAGCCATATAAAATAGGAAATGAATATAAATAATGGATAGAGAGGAAACACTCTACACAATACACATGCATTGAAATAACATTGTGAAACATACATTCTAGTTGATTGAGAGATGATTTTAGTCCATTAATATATGAATGAAAATACAATTATTAGATGATTTTTTTTGGCTTTGTATGTATTTTGGATAATGTTCATCACTTTCCCCAATTTTCCAAATCTTTTTGATAATGTTTCACTTCCCCCAATTTTTCAACACGTGCTCGTATCCATAAATGTGCTTGGTTTTTCCTTTTGCTGTATATTGTCATTTCTTTGGCTCCTTTGTTTTCAATTGCCATCCATGAGCCAAGTGTTTAGGGAACATATGAATTATACTTGAAAAGTCACTTGTTATGAAATGCCATTGGAGGATGTATTTTTAGGGAACATAGGGAAAATGGTGACTGATATGTTTGCCTCTTTTTGCTAGAATTTGTGCTTTGAGATAAAATGTGAACAGAATTGAAAAGAAGGAGACGTAGCTCACAGGTGAGGCCTACACCTGGACACTACACTCAGAACAGAGAGATCACTCTCATACACTCTATTATCATCAATGAAAGATTACATCATTTAAGTACAACTTTAGAAATCAAGAAGTTGCAACCAAACTCCTAAACTCTAGGAACAAATCCTAAACTAAGGAGATACGTTACAACTTATGTAACCAATTCTCCATTAATACAAAATAATATTAATTATTTTCAACTCCCCACCTTAATTGAGAAAGGGTTGTCCTGGACTCCTAACATCCCTTTAAACAATTCAAACTTCACATGTGCAAGAGGCTTTGTAAAAATATCAGCCATATTGTCACAAGTTTTACAATATTCAACAATAATTTCTTTTGACTGTAGTTTCTCTCTAATAAAATGGAACTGAGTGTCTATATGTTTGGTGTTTTTATGAAACACTAGATTGTATGCCAATTTAATGGTGCTCTGGTTGTCGCTTTTGATGGAAGTGGAATTCTTCTGTTCTTTTCCTGCATCATTGAGAAGCCTTCTCAACCAGATCGCTTCACACGTCGCTGCACACAATGCTTTATACTCAGCTCACACGATGACAAGGCTACAGTACTCTGCTTCTTGCTGCTCCATGCTATGATGCCGGATCCTATGCTGAATGCATATCTTATGATGGACCTTCTATCATCCAAGTTACTTGTGGACCTTCTATCATCCAAGTTACCTGCCCAGTCTGAATATGAAAATCCTACTAGAATAACATCAGATGCGTCAGTGTATAAAATGCCATAGTTAGCAGTACCACAAAGATACCTCAACACGCTTTTTGCTGCTACCCAGTGACTTTCAAGCGGTTTTGACATGAATTGGCTCAACACACTAACAGAGTATGCCAAGTCAGATCTGGTTGTTGTGAGATATATCAAGCTGCCAACCAGTTGTCTGTACATTATAGCATCAACCTATTTAGTGCCATCGTCACTGCACAACTTTAGATTCTGCTGCAAAGGTGTCGCTACTGATCTACACTGATCCATACCAAACTTTTCCAACAGATTTTTTCTAGCATACTTCCCTTGGGTAAGAAAAGTTTGCCCAGTATCTCTGCATACTTCTAATCCCAAACAATAATGAAGGCTTCCGAGATCTTTCATCTCAAAAACTTGTGCCATAAGCCTTTTGATTCCTCTGATTAAATCATCTGCATCTTCTGTTATAATCATGTCATTTACATATAAAGAAATCAGAATAATCTGCCTCTGATTATTGTACTTGGTATACAAATTTGGGTCATTTAAACTTCTATGAAAGCCATACTCTAAAAAGAAAGAATCAACCTTTTTGTACCAAGACCTGGGTGCTTGCTTTAACCATATAAAGAATTTTTCAATCTGTAAACAAAATGTTCCTGCCCCTGCTTTACAAACCCTTCTGGCTGTACTAAGTAAATTTCCTCTTTTAAATCACCATTTAAAAATGCAGATTTAACATCAAGCTGGTGTAGCTCCCAATCATATTTAGTAGCTAAAGCAATAAGCATTCTGATTGTATTTAACTTTGCTATAGGTGCATAAGTATCATAAAAATCTATACCTTCCTGCTGTGAAAATCCTTTTGCAATCAGCCTAGGTTTTAATTTCTCTATACTTCCATCTGCATTCATTTTTGGTTTAAATAACCATTTACATCCTATGGGTGTTTTATTCTTAGGCAACTCAACTAAATCCCAACTGTCATTTCTAAGAATTGATTCTATCTCTTCATCCATTGTAGCTCTCCACTCCTTAAATTGACTAGCTTCTTTGTAATTAGTTGGCTCCACAATGTTCAAAACATTTGACATCAAAGCATAGTCTTTCAATTTTAATGGTTTTTGAGTCTTCCTGCCTGATCTCCTTGGTAGGGGACTTACCTCAAATTGTTTTCTTCAGCTTTAAATGGGCTTGCATTATCACCTTCTTCTTGTTCTTCTTTTTGCTCTTCTTTCTGCTCCTACTCTCTTTCATCCTCGTTGCTTTAATCCATCAACAATGGAATGTGCCCATCATCACCAATGTCATCTTTCCCTTCCTGTACCTGTTCATGAAACACTACATCTCTGCTTGCAAATGTCTTACCAGACTCAGGATTGAATAATTTATATGCTTTAAATTTTGTGGCATAATCAACAAAGATGCATCTAACTGCTTTAGGGTCTAATTTCTTCCTATCAGCTTTGGGTATATGGGCAAATGCTTTTGACCCAAATACTCTTAGATGGTTTACTGCTGGTTTGAATCCATATAGGGCTTCAAAAAGAGTTTTGAAGCCAAGATACTTGGTAGGACTTCTGTTCTTTAAATATACAGTAGTATTAATAGCCTCTACCCAAAAACTATTAGACAGACCCTTACCTTGTAACATGCTCCTTGCGCACTCCACCAAGGTTCTTTTTTTGTAGTCCGCAACTCCATTCTGCTGTGGTGTGTGTGGCACTATAAACTGCTGAACAATCCCGTGAGATTTGCAAAATTTCATGAATTCCCCTAGCTTGTATTCTCCTCCTTGATCAAACCAGAGAATTTTTATACTCTTACCAAACTGTTTTTCCACCAAGGTTTTAAATTCTATAAAGCACTGGAAAGTCTGACTCTTCTTACTCAGAAAATAAACCCATGAATATCTAGTGCAGTCATCAGTAAATAACATAAAATAATATGCTCCTCCTAGCGACCTTGTCTGCATAGGTCCGCATATATCAGTGTGCACTAGTTCTAGAATATTTGTTTCCTTCCTCCTATCATGCACAAGAAACTGTTCTCTATGCATTTTACCTAAGGCACAACCATCACGATTTAACTGAATATTATGAAAGATAGGGAGGCCCTCAACCATACCTTTCTTCTGCAATAACATGAGGTCCTGCAAATTCAAGTGACTGAACCTCTGATGCTATATTTGTTCGGCTGTCGATCCTCCTGCAACCATGGCTCGCTTTGGTATACTCTTTGCATCCAGTCTGTATAGGCTTCCAACTCGCATGCCTATTGCAACTATTTCATTCCTGTAATCCTTTATCACACAATGAGTCTTGAAGAACTCGACTTGCATATCTTGAGCAGTCATCATGGATACAGATATCAGATTTTTCTTAATTCCAGGTACATATAAAACATTTTTAAGGTGACTAATTTTTCCATTTGTTAACTTGACTGGAATCACCCCATAAACTTTAATCTCGTATCCACTATCATCTCCTAAATATATTTTTGATCCATTTGTACTTTCTTCGAGACTATCAAAAAATTCCTTTTTACCTGTCATGTGAGAGGATGCTCCGGAATCGACATACCAATATCGTCCTCATTAGATGCTAAAAGGGCACAGTCGATTGTGAACAGTTGAAATTCATGACTGAAATCTTTATCTTCTTCTTCAACAAAGTATCCTCCGTGCTTTGCACTTGCCTGCTTCCTCTTTGCATCATCAACCTGCTTCTTAAAGCACACATTCTGTATATGACCCTTCTTTCCACAATAATAACATTTCTTTACAGGATTATTTGCAAGCATACGTTTATGTGGATTCTTCTGTGATGTTCCTCCTTTCTGATGTGATTGCTACTGTGGCTTCTTTCTTTGAATAATCACCGTTTCGCCATCAGCGCAAGATTATCATTTTGGGGGTTCAGGTTCTGCCGCCGCTCCTCCTCTTGTAGCAATATCCCTGTCAGATTATCAAATGTGGCGCTTTCTCCCTTGCCACCAATCCAGTAACGAACATTTGAAATTCATCACGCATCCCGCTCAGTGTGATTGAGACGAGATCAGAGTCAGAAACCACCTCTCTGATGTCCCCCAATCCGTCTTTCACATCCTTAATTCGCGCAACAAATGCAACAGCAGTCTCCCTTTCGTCCATCCTCATTGAAAAATAGCTTGCTTTTAAGCGCCATAATTTGACTTGTGTTCTCGGTCTGATATAGATTTTTGATGGTTGTCCAGATCTCCGTTGACGTTTTACAGTCTCTAATGTGTGGGATAATACTGTCCTTCACGGACATCTTCAACAAAACTTTCACCTTGTTCTCTCGTTTATCCCATTCTTGCTCTTGTGTCCCTGTGTTCGGCCTCAGCGCATCACCTGTAACTATGGACCAAGCATTCGTACCCTCAAGCAAGGTATGGATCTTAAACTTCCAATTCATGAAGTTAGATCCATCAAGTTTGCTAGACTCGTGAAGATAAGATTCCATCGTATTACTCATTCTGATCAGATCTACAAAATGAATCTACCCAACAGTAAAAAAAAATGATACCTGTCAGATTGATCTGTCACTTCTCTGCCACTGATCTACAATATCTGACAATCCTGCTCCAATGAGAAAATTCAGCATTTTTCAATACAGCCGAAAAATTGGTTTGATCAAAATTGATCCAATCTGCCTCTCCCAGATAGATCCACAACTTCTTCGATCTGCACCCCTCGCAAATCATCAAACGAAGATGAGGCTTCTCACAGACCCCCCCTTGAAGGTGAGTTGGCGCGCTCCCGAGCGAAAAACCTACGCCCAGATGAAATCGGTGCGAGGAAAAATTACTGTTGCAATTGTTTCCTTAAATTCCACGCCAATATGGTATTTTGGCGCGGTGGTATTTTTGCTTCTAATCGCTGTTGAAAGAAAACAGTTTGACAATGGCTGTGGTGCCTCCTCATGAGAGGAGGATTAAAATTAAAATATGACAGTTGTCAAAGAAGGGAATAAGAAAACCTAAATACCTTCTGGAAACAGTTGAGACTCTCGTAGGGGGAGGAAAAGAAAGGAAAAAAGGCACACTATGTCTGGTAGGGAACAGAGAGTGGAAGGGGTGAGCCAAAAGTTAGAAAAAAAAATGCTAAGTCTGGTAAGGACCAGATAGTGAGGCTTAGTGAGCTATATCTGTGCAGCGAACGCTAAGTCTGGTAATGACCAGATAGCGCATATTTGGGAAGTAGAAATCTTCCTAGAACCGCTACATTTGGTAGTGACCAGATAGCACAGGTCTAACGACGCCAGAAGTCTTGCAGGCAACAAGGGTCTTGCAGGAGTGGTTGGGGGGTGGAAGGTCGAGTAGAACCCTCCTAAGGTTGGGAGGTTGACAAGCGCATTAGGGAGGTTTGCCCTCTGTTCAGGTATGAAGTGACTGAAGAACTAACAGACTTGGTTTTCATTTATACATTTGCTAAATCCTAATGTCTATGGAAAACAAAGAACTGTAATTGTATTTAGAAAAGGACTATGAATTAATATAGGCAGTAAATGACTAAATAGGTGTAAATTCATAAAGTATTCAAGATTGAGTCCATTGTGTAGCCACTGTAAAACAGAGATAAGAATCAAAACCAGGTTCCTATTTTCCAGGATAAATCTTCGTAAATATCAGCAAAGAATTGAATAAACATGGTCATATTTGTATATTAAACTGCATTTGGAACCAAGCCTGAAATCAATGTACATATACGTGTATTCTCATATTCTTTCAAGACTAAAACAACATAATGATAAGAATAGATAAACGCATGCAATTGAGGGGCTAAACTCCTGACAGATTGTTGTAGAACCTCTTTCTTTACAGGAGTAGCTATAGAAAAGACAACACGAGAATGGAACCAACCTCGAGTTTAACCGTGGCTAGAAAGGACTGATGTTCATGCAAAACAAACATTCTCGGACTATAAGAGTGGTAACAGACATCGGAAAATTCATGGTAATAACACTGTAAATGAAAAGCCGTATCCTGTATGAATAGGGTAGTGTAGCCGTAAATGCGTTTTCGAACTATAACTGGCAGCCTTCAATCATCAAACAAATAACCTTGGACAAACCCTGGAAATGGTACCAAATATTGAAACCCCGCACGGTAGTTCAAAAAATGGAAATACAATCTTTTCTGCAGGTAGCTAGGAGCTCCAATACACAGACCAAGACTATACAATCTAATCTATTTTCACAACCATTAACGATAAACATTACTGCAGAAGGAAAATGCATATATTAACCTAGTAATGGAGGAATATGCAACAGTCATGCAAACTACAACATTAAATAAGTATTCACCCCGGGAATAACCCACAGAAGGGTTCAGCCCTTGGTTCTGTAACAGAAAAAATACACATTTAAGAAGTTTGATAACTGGCGGAACTCAGCGAGTGCTCTGTCGCTAGAACTGTTTTGAGGGGAAACCAAATACATTACAGAAAATCAGAGTAGGCCTATGGCCTTATATAGAAATAAGTACAACTAGTAAGACTCCATATCTAGAACAGAACTGAGGCGGGCTTGCCAAGAAGGGAACCAGCGCAGCCATTCTTCCAGATTCACCCATCTACTCTTAAATCTATGGAGGCAGATGCTTCTTACTCGGAAGGTGACTTGAGTAATAGAGTTTGGACCAGTCGCCTACCAGGAAGTCGGCCATGATACCATGGCTGAGTACCTGTGACAGGGGAGTCACCCAGAACTCTAGTAAGAGCAAGAACATTATTAAAATTTATAACCGAAACAACAATTACCAAGCAAGGGGTGTGTAGGCTTACCATGATCGTCGTCGGTAGGCAAAGATCCATCGAACCCACCAGGAGCTGACTTGTTTGGAAGGCTGAGCTGTGGAGGAGCAAATCGCCAGAGACCTATAGGAGCCGGAAACCCTCTTCAGAATAAGCTCGAGAGAGTTTGAATGCCGCACATAAACCCTCAAATAGTACTTTTGATACCTGGAACGATGCAGATCGTTGATTTGGGAAACCCACTCTCCACTCTTGAAAATGGCGTAGAAATCCAGGAGGGGAGCTCCAGTAAGGGGATGCTCGTGTTGTGTATGTCAGAACGGAGGAAAGTACCAAGTGAACAAACCATGCACATCAGTATCGCCAGCTGGAGGTTGAAACCAGCGTGATGGACATGGGGAAGGCCGGCCGGTTGCACGCTCCAAGCGCCAAGTGGATGGGGTAGTAATGAAAGAGCCGTGGTGAGCAAACCAACACATCCTAAGTTGACAACTGGGAAGAGCAGCTAGTATAAAAACCCAGCCCCGATGTCAACTTTAATGAATGCATAAACTTGATTTAAATATTTATACAGTGAACAATTAATAAGGTTGTGGACCCATAGGAATGCCCTCGAATTCCAAGGATTGTGCTAAGTATGAATATCTATAAAAAAAATTGATTTATTGTTCTATTGTGTTTTAATGTTATATCTTTCTTTTTATATTATAAAGGGAGGCATTATAAGTGGTATCAGAGCCAAATTACAACACTATGACCCCGGGTTAACCATAGTAGCGAATTTAAATATAAATAACTTAATTAATGAATAAGCAAGGGCTATTAGACAAGGTTGTTGTATATCTTATCTGTTGAAATGTACTAATCTGTTGAACTCAGGTGACGACAGATTATAAGGAGAATGAGCAGTGCTCCTCACAGGAATGAGGACAAGCTAGAAGCCATCACCCACCCTTAGGGGAATCCTGAAATTTGGGTGCAACTGGGCGAGGAGGCTCGCAACACCAATTTGACTATATTGGAGACAGTCCAAGAGTTGAAGAACGAGATGGGCCGTCTGCGTGAGGATAACGCTAGATTAACCATGTAACAGGAAAGGATCCTGAAAAGTTTGTCAGATAAATAAAACCAGCGTTAGCCGAATCCCTGTCCAGAGCAAACATGTGTATCAAAGGAACGTGGTTATCATACCGATCAGGAAGAGACAGAAGGAAGGGAGGAGGTTCGAGGAGAGCGATCTGATAATGCCTCCGAACATCGAACCTCAAAAAGGCAGCGGATAGAGTTGTAGGGGGAGTTTCGGAAGATCAAGCCGCCACATTTTGATGGGGAGTCAGAGGAGGCAATGAAAGCTTGGTTAATTAATATGAACAACTATTTCCAAGTTTATGAATATGATCACAATCTTAAGGCGCGGCTGGTTATTTTTCAGCTGCAAGCTAAAGCTACTTTATGGTGGGAGGAAGTCAAGATAGTGTGGGTAGTGAGTGAGCGTGGGAAGTGAGTGAGCAGGATATAACTTGGGAAACTTTTCAAAGATACTTTAAAGAAAAATATTTGACGGAAAGTTTCTATGATGAAAAGGCAAGGGAATTTCATGATCTGCGGCTTGGCCAATAGACTATGGATGAATTTATTACTAAATTTACATCTCTGCTCCGCTATGTACCGTATATTTGGGAGGAAAAAGAAAAAGTTCAGTGGTTTGTTAGTAGTCTACCCCAGACAATGAGGGAAGGAATCGAATTTGATAACCCGGAGACTATGGATGAAGCGATACGGAAAGCTAGAATTTGCTATCAGCAGAAGAAACAGAAGGGAGAAAATTTTGGGAAGCATTGGATAGATAAAAAGGGCAGCAGAACAACTATGGGTGCCAAGGGAGCTCGTGGTAGTTTCAGTAAAGGATTTTACAAAGGGCCAAGAAATAGGAACCAGCCCAAAAATCAGCTCAGATTAAAGCCACCAAATAAATCCAGATATAGCGAGCAATCGGGCAGAGCTGATAATGAGGGGACATTTAGACCACCAGTATAGTGTTGGGGGTGTGGTGGGCCACACTATATTAAGAATTGCCCTCATCGAAAAGGTAATGATCAGGTGTCTCAGGTTTATGAAGCATCTACAGTGGGAGACGTGGCTCAGTCCATACCAAGAATATACACTGCCCTTGAGGACCATCAAGCTGATTACCAGCCGACGATGGTAGAGTTCGAAGGTAAGAATTTTGATCGAACTGTTTTTGTTTTAGTTAACCCAGGAGCTACATTAAGTTATGTTAGTCCCAAGGTTGTGGAAAACTATAATTTGCAATATGTTAAGTTTAAAAGTCCATGGCTAGTCTAGCTCGTTACTGGGGCAAAAAGGCGAGTGCTGGCCAAGGTCAGCAACTGCCCACTGAAGATAGCAGGTCAGACAGTGACGATAGAAATGAACGTACTTCCTCTCGGATCATATGATGTGCTGATCAGAATGGACTGGCTAGAAAAATGGTGGTCCATAATAAATTGTAAAACAAAGACGATTTCTTACCAGGACGAACTGGGAAACAAACAAGAAATTCAAGGTATTCTTAAGCCTATGCAGATTCGGCCAATTGCCTTCTCACAAATGGCTAAATACATCAGGAAAAAGTGTCAAGTATATGCAATTCAAGTGGGTTATGCCAATTCAAAGGATAAAGTTAATAATTTGGAAAGCATACCAGTGGTGCAAGAATTTGCAGACATGTTTCCCGAAGAAATACCAGGGCTACCACCTAAAAGAGATTTGGACTTTACCATAGAGCTGGTACCTGGTGTAGCCCCGGTGTCCCGAGCACCATACCGGATGAGTGTGCCAGAATTGACAAAATTAAAGATGCAACTGCAAGAGTTGTTGGACAAGAAGTACATCTGCTCCAGCAAATCACCCTGGGGAGCCCCTGTACTATTTGTCAGGAAGAAGGATGGAACTCTCCGTATGTGCATAGATTATTGACAGCTGAATAAATTGACAGTTAAAAATAAATATCCACTACCACATATCAATGAACTGTTTGATCAGGTGAAAGGGGCGACGGTATCTTCAAAGATTGATTTGAGATCCGGGTACCACTAGATCAGAATTAAGGAGGAGGACATAGCCAAAACCACTTTTTGAACCCGCTACGGACACTATGAGTTCGTGGTACTATCTTTCGAGCTGACAAATGCACCTGCGACGTTTATGTGCTTGATGAATAGTGTATTTCATCGGTATTTGGATAAGTTCGTGTTAATTTTTATTGATGATATACTAATATATTCCCAGAATGTCAAAGAGCATGAGCATCTCAGGCTCGTATTGCAAACGTTATAGGAACATGAGCTGTACGCTAAGTATAGCAAATGCGATTTCTATAAGGAGAAGATCCAGTATCTGGGACATATCATCACTAAAGACGGCATTGCGGTGGACCTCGAAAAGATAAGAACTATAATGGAATGGACAATACTGAAAGATGTGGCGGATATAAGGTCCATCATGGAACTCGCAGGATATTATAGGTGGTTTGTGGAAGGATTTTGAAGTGTTGCTTACCCTATCACTTCTTTACAAAAAAAGGGAAAAATATTTAAATGGACTACGGAATGTCAACGAAGCTTTGAATAGCTCAAACATCTGCTCACAACTGCACCGTGTTGAGCATTGCAGACCCGGAAAAGGATTACGTGGTCTGCACAGATGCAAGTAAGGAAGGTGTATGAGGGGTGTTGATGCAGGAATGGAAAGTGATCGCCTACGAATCCAAAAAATTGAAAGAGCATGAGCAGAAGTATTCTGCTTATGATCTGGAACTAACCGATGTTGTGCATGCATTAAAAATGTGGCACCATTATCTGATAGGGAATAAATTCTTATTGATGACAGACCACCACAGTCTAACTAGCTATTTTAACCAATCGACTTTAAATGCTAGGAAAGCTCAGTGGGTGGACTTCTTGAGCAGATTCGATTTCGAGATCAAACACCTGAAAGGAAAAGAAAATCGGGTGGCTGATGCTCTAAGTCGGAAGGTGCATTGCCTCTATGAAATTGCCTTTAGTGAAGGACGGTTTACCCTTAACGAAGAAATTAAAGGGGTTGTTGAGCAAGATCAAATTTATCAGCAAAAGAAATAGCAAGTGCAAAATTTGACCAGCCACATAACGCAACAGGGCTATGCGCTGAATGCAGCAGGCATATTATACTACAGAAAAATAATATATGTACCCAATCAAGATGAAATCAAGAAAAAGATTTTAGATGAATATCATAAAAGTCCTTATGTAGGACACCTGGGTTGCCAAAAGCTCATCACCTCTCTTTAGAAGGAATATTATTGGCCAGGCATGAAGAGGGATGTAACAGTTTACCTGGCACGGTGCATAGAATGTCAGCAGGTTAAGGCCGAACATCAGTACCCTGCAGGGCTATTACAACCATTACCCATACCAGAATGGAAGTGGGAGATTATTACTATTGGCTTTATCACAGGGTTACCTAAATCCAAAAGGAATAATGATTCCATCACGGTCGTGGTGGACAAACTCAGCAAATCAGCCCACTTCATATCGGTACAGTCTACCTATCACGCGGCACAAATTGCAAATATCTTTATGCAGAGTATATTTAAGCTCCATGGTTTACCCAAAACTATGATATTTGACCGCGATGTTAAGTTCACATCAGCTTTCTGGAGGACTTTATTTGAAGGTTTGGGAACTCAACTAAATTTTAGTATCGCATATCATCCGCAGACCGACGGGCAGACTGAGCAGGTGAACCAAGTGGTGGAAGATATGTTGAGGTCTTATGTGATCCAGCGATCGACTCGGTTGGAAGAGTATTTGCATCTAGTGGAGTTTGCATATAACAATGGCTATCATGCGTCCTTACAGATGAGCCCATTCAAAGTACTTTACAGACGAAAATTCCGTACACCATCCAGTTGGGGTGGACCAGAAGACAGACTCATGTTGGGTCCTGAGATGTTAAAAGAGATGGAAGAAATGGTTAAAAGAGTGCGGGACAACTTAAAGGTAGCCCAAGATAGACAAAAAAAATTTGCGGACCGGAAGAGGAATTTTAAGGAGTATCAGATAGGGGAGCATGTATATGTAAGAATTCGGGCAAAGAAAAGTACCTTACAATGGAGCAGTTGCGCCAAATTGGAACCCCGCTTTTGTGGACCCTTCCAAATTTTAGCAAGGGTTGGGCCGGTGGCTTATCAACTAACCCTGCCCAACCACATCCGGGTCCATAACGTCTTCCATGTGTTAGTATTAAAGAAATATGTCTATGACCCTAAACACATAATTAGTTGGCAAGACATTCAGGTTAGAATATGTCTTAAGTAGCACAAATCAAAAATTGGTCGCTAAGGAAGAGACTCATCGAAGTATTGTGTGTTTCAGGTGGAGTTGGAAGGAGAATTTCTAGTCGAGCCAGTGAGCATACTAGATCGGAGAAGGGTCGTGCTGCGGAAACGAGCCATCATCCAGGTTAAAGTGCAATGGCAGCACTTCGGACCGAATGAGGCCACCTGGGAGGATGAGCAGAGCATGAAGGAAGCTTATCCTGAACTGTTTATGGGTGAACAACATCGAGACGATGTTGAACTTCAGGAGGGGGAGATGTGATGCCCCTAGTACAGTGATAGTGTTTTAAATTAAAGGCAGTAAATTTGACTGTTTGACTATGGTTATGTTTGGTAAAACTGAGTAATTATTATTGTATTACTGTTTAATTTAACTATGTGGTTAATTATTATTTTGTTGCTTCTAATCGCTGTTGAAAGAAAACAGTTTGACAATGGTTGTGGTGCCTCCTCATGAGAGGAGGATTAAATTAAAATATGACAGTTGTCAAAGAAGGGAATAAGAAAACCTAACTACCTTGTGGAAATGGTTGAGACTATCGTAGGGGGAGGAAAAGAAAGGAAAAAAGACACACTACGTCTGGTAGAGACCAGATAGTGGAAGGGGTGAGCCAAAAGTTAGAAAAAAAAATGCTAAGCCTGGTAAGGACCAGATAGCGAGGCTCAGTGAGCTGTATCTATACAGCGAACGCTAAGTCTGGTAATGACTAGATAGCACATATTTGGGAAGCAGAAATCTTCCTGGAACTGCTACGTCTGGTAGTGACCAGATAGCGCAGGTCTAGCGATGCCAGAAGTCTTGCAGGCAACAAGGGTCTTGCAGGAGTGCTTGGGGGGTGGAAGGTCGAGTAGGACCCTCCTAAGGTCAGGAGGTTGACAAGCGCATTAGGGAGGTTTGCCCTCTGTTCAGGTATGAAATGACTGAAGAACTAGCAGACTTGGTTTTCATTTATACATTTGCTAAATTCTAATGTCTATGGAAAACAAAGAACTGTAATTGTATTTAGAAAAGGACTATGAATTAATATAGGCAGTAAACGACTAAATAGGTGTAAATTCATAAAGTATTCAAGATTGAGTCCATTGTGTAGCCACTGTAAAACCGAGATAAGAATCAAAACCAGGTTCCTATTTTCTAGGATAAATCTTCGTAAATATCAGCAAAGAATTGAATAAACATGGTCATATTTGTATATTAAACTGCATTTGGAACCAAGCCAAAAATCAATGTACATATACGTGTATTCTCATAGTCTTTCAAGACTAATAAACTTATGCAATTGCGGGGCTAAACTCCTGACAGATTGCCGTAGGGCCTCTTTCTTTACAGGAGTAGCTATAGAAAAGACAACACTGGAATGGAACCAACCTCGGGTTTAACCGTGGCTAGAAAGGACTGATGTTCATGCAAAACAAACATTCTCGGACTATAAGAGTGGTAACAGACATCGAAAAAGTCATGGTAATAACACTGTAAATGAAAAGCCATATCCTGTATGAATAGGGTAGTGTAGCCGTAAATGGGTTTTCGAACTATAACTGGCAACCTTCAATCATCAAACAAATAACCGTGAAAAAACCCTAGAAATGGTACCAAATATTGAAACCCTACATGGTAGTTCAAATATTGGAAATACAATCTTTTCCGCAGCTAGCTAGGAGCTCCAATACACAGACCAAGACTATACAATCTAAACTATTTTCACAATCATTAACAATAAACATTGTTGCGGAAGGAAAATGCATATATTAACCCAGTAATGGAGGAATATGCAACAATCATGCAAACTATAGCATTAAATAAGTATTCACCGCGGGAATAACCCACAGAAGGGTTCAGCCCTTGGTTCTGTAACAAAAAAAATACACATTTAAGAAGTTTGATAACCGACGCAACTCAGCCAGTGCTCTGTCCCCAGAACTATTTTGAGGGGAAACCAAATACATTACAGAAAGTCAGAGTAGGCCTGCGACCTTATACAGAAATAAATACAACTAGTAAGACTCCATATCTGGAACAGAACTCAGGTGGGTTGCCAAGAAGGGAACCAGCTCAACCATTCTTCCGGATTCACCCATCTACTCGTAAATCTATGGAGGCAGATGCTTCTTACCCGGAAGGTGACTTGAGTAATGGAGTCTAGACTGGTCGCCTACCTGGAAGTTGGCCACGATACCATGGCTGAGTACTTGTGACAGGGGAGTCACCCAAAACTCTAGTAAGAGCAAGAACATTATTAAAATTTATAACCGAAACAACAATTACCAAGCAAGGGGTGTGCAGGCTTACCATGATTGTCGTCGGTAGGCAAAGATCCATCGAACCTGCCAGGAGCTGACCTGTTTGGAACGCTGAGCTGTGGAGGAGAAAATCGCCAGAGACCTGTAGGAGCCGGAAACCCTCTTCAGAATAAGCTCAAGAGAGTTCGAATGCCACATAGAAACCGTCGAACAGTACTTTCCATACCTGGAACGATGCAAATCATTGATTTGGGAAACCCACTCTCCACCATTGAAAATGGCGTAGAAATCTAGGAGGGGAGCTCTAGTAATGGGATGCTCGTGCTGTGTATGTTAGAACGGAGGAGAGTACCAAGTGAACGAACCATGCACGTCACCATAGCCCGCTGGAGGTTGAAACCAGTGTGATGGACATGGGGAACGCCGGCCGGTTGCACGCTCCAAGCACCAAGTGGATGGGGCAGTAATGAAAGAGTCGTGGTGAGCAAACCAACACATCCTGAGTTGACAACCGGGAAGAGCGGCTAGTATAAAAACCCAGCCCCGATGTCAACTTTAATGAATGCATAAACTTGATTTAAAGATTTATACAGTGAACAATTAATAACGTTGTGGACCCATAGGAATGCCCTCGAATTCCAAGGATTGTGCTAAGTATGAATATCTATAAAATAAAAATGATTTAGTGTTATGTTGTGTTTAATGCTATATTTTTTTTTTTATATTATATAGGGAGGCATTACAATTTAATAATTATTTTTATTTTTTAAAATTATAATATATTAAATTAATAATATAATTTTAATGTTATAGTTAATTTAATATTAAATTAGTGTATAATATTTTTGGATAATATATTTATTTTTATATAATAATTTTACAAAAAATTTATAAAAAGTTTATATATTCTATTTTCCGTTAAATTTGAAATCTTTATTTATTTATTAAATAGAAGTATTTTTTTTAAATTTTTTTAATACTTAAATTAAAAAATTATACATCTTCCTCGTATTTAATAATTTTTAAAATTATTATATTAAATTCATTTTAATTTTAATTTTTTATAAATATTAAATTTTTCAAAATAAAATGATTATTATACCATAAATTTATTTTTATTAGTATATAATTTCAATTCTTATTAGTATATAATTTCAAAAAATCAAAATATTTGGTTACAACATCTCTTTTATAATGAACTGAAAAACCCACCATCATTACCCTACTACTGTACAATTATGGGTTTTTTGCAACCTAGTGGAAAATGCCTGTATACTTAAGTGATCGAGAGACCAGAAGGCCAGGGCTTTGATCCATTCTGGACGATCGATTTTGAAAATTTCAATTACCAGTAATTCAAAACAATGGCCGGGAATTTTTTTTGCTGCCGTTGATAGAAACGGAAGTAGATGATTCCGAAGACGAGATATATTGAGTTTCTTTCCACAATAATTTAATATTCTTTTACACACCTATTAAAAGAAAATCATCATTTGTATATTATAGAATGTAATTTGAATAAATATGCATTTTAATTAGTATTTAGTTTTTTTTATGTATTCAAGTTTTTGCAATCCATAATGAATTTAATGAATTAAGTAAAATTTTTCGGTAGAAATCACATGGCAGAATTTTTTTTGGCCAATGCGTTTCGAACCAACAAGTATTTAGATTATTGTTTAAAATACTATTTAATAAAAATTATGTATTCACATTTTATATAATAATTATATAAAAAATTTGAATTCATTTAATTATTATTATTATTTTTATTAATTATAGATAGTTTTTTATGTTAATGTGTTTATTATTATTTTTATTAGAATTTTCATTTCTATTTATTTACTTTACTTTCATTTTTGGAGTATTTATGGATTTATTAACTCTTTGATTTTATTTCACCACACTTCTCATAGTTTCTTAAAATTATTTGTTTCATAATTCTAATCGTTTAACTCAATTGATTAATTGAAAACAATTCTTTATTATAGGCATCATATTTATTTAGAAGTTATAGTGATTCTTATTATGTTTCTATTTGGAAATACTTATGTGATTCAACAACCATTTGCCATAGGGTTATTCATCCATGATAGATCTCAAGAGTCTTAGGCTATTTCATTCCAATTATTCCTCCAAAATCCAAAGTTCAACACATTTTAGTATCTGCTATTGTGTATTGAAATATTACACTCATTTCAAACTTCCATTCACTCAACTTAAGTAGCTACATATTACTATTTTATGTTCACCTCATCATTCCAAGTGGGCTGTGGTTGTGAGGACTACAATTGGTTATCATTGTTAGATATATATGGCTAGTATGGAGATCAAAATTAGAAGCTTTCCTTCTTTTCTTAAAACTCTTGTCAATATACTGATTTTTCCATATTCTCATTCTAATAATAGGTTTACTATCCTCAAAGGGTAGTTGCATACTATCTTAAGGTATATTTCTTCTAGCTTTTATTTCATTTGATGTGTACTTTTAGGGAATAATTAGCTAATTGAGTTTTGAGATTTCCTAGTTTAATATTAAGCTTATGTTATAGGTTTTGAATATCAATCAAGCATATCATGATCAACCACACATCTCAATAATTGACTATGCATATGCATTTTCATAATCTAATTTATTTCCTAACACTAGTATGAAAATAGAGAAGAGGGGAGAAGAGGAAGAGAAGATGCACCCTAGAGAGGTCCAATGATATAAGTGCCAAATATTTCTTTCTCACAAATTGATAATTCTAATGTACTTCACTGAGGGTTTTCATACTTTCCTATCTTGATTTACGACTAGATGCTTGTATGAACTCACTAAATTGTGCCCAAATGAGAAGTGATTTGGATATCGAAAAACTTCAACTAATATCTTATAACTCGAAATTGGACTCCATTTTCCTTATAGCTACCACTATTGAAATCCGAAAGTATATTATTTCCTTGTGAAACTCCACAAATGTTCTAGAAGACCAAGGGTGTGTAATCTCTAAATGATATGATGGGGTATTCTTGGGGTTATTGTTTTGTTTAACGCTAATAATGCATAAAAACCATAAAATGAAACTAAATGCAACTTAAACAAAGATCCATAAATGCATTAACTAATTCACATTTTTCAGCTCATTAAAATTGAACAAAAAAGAAATTATTGGCTTATTTGTCTTCTCTTTCATGATTAGTAAAATATGACGGAGACACCAACTAATTAAAATATAGGGGATGGAAATTGTTTTGATCATTCTACTAGTAAAAAGTGGTAGCATTGATCATGCTGCCATGGAACATCGCACTTGTTTTCATCAGTACCTTAAAACCAAGTTTAACTTGCCTAAGATCCATACAATATGGTTCTTTTACTCCTCTAGATACTTACTTTTTTAGTCACTATGTAGCATGCTTCAATGCCTCCTACATTGTTGCATGATATCATGTGGTGTTCATTCGCCAATTCTTCCAAGACACTGTTTTTTCATTCCATTACATGTTTAAGGAAAGGCTAAACCTCATTTGACCATTTGTAGTCATTATTGACTTTTTATGTCATTCATCACCATGTTAGTTGTACTAGGTGACTTCATCCATTCACATTATCTATCATTCTATTCAATGTTGATTGATGGGAAATACATTAAGGTACTCCATTGATAGATCTTCTTCTATCAACTTTAACTCATTATCTAGGAACATCAGTGCCTTGGAACTTGTAGTCATTAGTGGCACGCTTCCTCACGATCAACAATGGATTTACCTCATTGACTCATGATGTGTTGAGTGTTCAACATCAACACATTTATTCACATTATATGGATTGTGTTAGGTACCTTGTAGTCCATTTACATCATTAATGAGTCCCCTCACATCTATTAAGGGTATACCCCAATGATCGATAATAGGGTTGTTGTTTCCATGCTTAACATCAACTTCTTTATTTTCATACTGTAGATTCATAATATCGATGTTGAGAAGAAGACATTGGGTTTAGGGACATTTCATTCTTATATGGCACCATTCCCAATTAGCTATATTGGATTTTCGATCAACTTATTTACTTTGAGGGCTATTTTAGGGAATCTCTCTTTTATGTGTCTAATATCCTACTCATATATATTGTGGCATAGATCTACAATGTACCTATTGGTGGCTATGATAGTTTGGTTTGTTGCATGGATCCATTGTGTATTTCTCATGGCCATGTACCAACATTTCATGCCATGGATCCATAGTGTATAGTTGGAAACCATGTTCAGTTAGTATTTATGCTAAGCATGGGTATCCTAAACTCAAGGATGATCTTCTTATTATTGTGACTTGGTTGTCACTATTACTATGATTTTGTCCCTTGGTTTTGACTCCTTCTCTTTTGACCTCATGCATTAGGGAGAATCAATTATAACCATTTTTCCCAATTTATGTTAGTGAGAGGAACATAATGTCAACACTCCTTCAATTGTGGGCTTGAATGTAGACCTTTTCCTCCTTGTTAGTGCTCAATTAGTAGCCCATTTCTCCCATAGCCTTGGCATCTTGTGTAACCATTGCTCCATGAGTGTGTGCATATTGTCACCTAGTATCCAACATGCCTTCTTTCTAGGAGCGATGGAGGTCAAAATTCTAGAAGTGGTCCTTTCCAAGCACACCAACTTGGCATGTCTTAATTCTATGTTGGTTCAGGGTTAATAATTCAACAATTTTCCTAACTTCTACTGGTCCTACATGTCTAGATACATCCTCATAGACCTAGGAAATTCCTATTTACTAAGATCCTATCAAGAGTGAGAGGATACGTTAGAGAGTTAGCTCAACAACACCGGTGAAATATCTCTAGAACAATATTCCCTTGCATCTCAAATGGGTCCAATTTTTCTAACTCGAGGGAAGAGAAGAATCAAGCTATCAAAGGAGAGCACATTCTACAACCGAGGTATAATTCCTTATGTATTTTGCTATGATATGAATGCAAGCTAGTTTCCTTATACATTTCATGTCTATGTATGTGAGAATGTCATTTTTTCAAAGGAGAGCACATTCTACAACTGATGTATAATTCCTTATGTATTTTGCTATGATATGAATGCAACCTAGTTTCCTTATACATTGCATGTCTATGTATGTGAGATGTCATTTTTTAAAAGTATCGAATTTATGTTACATGCTAACTTACCTTCTGTGTTATATACCTAGGGGGGTAATATGGGGTACAAAGGGAGGTACCCAAGGTAATAATGTAATAATGGGATGGGCCATAGTAATAAATAAGGTGGTTAACCCATATCATGTTAGGGACCACAAGTAGTTGGTAATAATGTAATGTGCCCATGGTATTAGTTCGATGGTATGAGGGAACCATGGTAATGACCCATGGTATTGTATGTATGAGGCCTATATAGAGGCTAGATACTCCACATGGAGAGATGTGAAGTAATATTGTATGAACAGGCTTATGGCTTGTGGAGTGTTCTCCTTCCTTAAGGAGTGATTGTATGGTGTTGCCCTACCTTAAGGGTTTGATATCAATAAAGTGAATCATTTCTATCCATTTCTATCTTATTATTTATGGATATATTTCTATTATTATATATTTCTGGGTTTAGAACTATAACAAGTGGTATCAAAGCACTTTCTTGGGCAAAGCAGAGAATTTATTTATTTATTTTATTTTTTTACAGGATTTCTAGGGAGGCGAGTTTGCAGATCATATCTGTATATTTTGGGGGGAAATCTACAAAATATTATTGAAGATATGTATTCCTTGCGAAAAAATACCCGATTTCAAAAAAACAATCGACCGAATCGGAGTCCGGATGAAGGAGATATCGTTGATCTAAAAATTAGTGGTGTTGCAGACATTTTTTTGGGGCAGCGAGTTTGCGGCGCAGATCTGTACGTTTTGGGGCAAAATCTGCAAAATCTAATTGCAGATCTGAATTCTTTGTGAAAAAACACCCGATTTCAAAAAAACAATCAGTCGAATCGGAGTCCAGATGAGGGAGATATCGCTGATTTAAAATCAGCTCTTTGTTGCATAAATTTTGGTGACGACGAGAGAGTTGCAGTGAAGATCTGAAATTCCAGTGCCTTGATCAAGATTTCTATCACATGGGTAGATACAGAATGGTTGTTCCATTTCCAAAAACAGGTCATAATAGGGATTCTAAGCAATATTGTCGGAATTGTGGCCATTTAAAATTTTCACCAAAATTTTTGTGATGGCGGGCCTAGATCAGAGGAACGCGTATCAATTTGATGGCTCTCATCGAGCCAGATGGCTAGCACAAATGGAAAAATATTTTATATTGAATTACATCATGGATGATGAGACTCAACTGAGTTTGGGAAAAATGTACTTGGACCATGAAAGATGGCAATGGTGGAAATGTCATCAAAAATGCCATCCAAGGGTAACTACTTGGGAGATGTTCACAAAAACTATTCGTGACCACCTTGACCGTAAATATAATCTTGTGGATAAGCTCACACAGGCAGACATACAACCTAGCAAAGATTTTATTTTTACAGGAAAGAAGGAAACCAAGAAACCTAAATGGTTATTTTCTGCTGGTATCTCCTTATTGCAGGTCCATGGATTGATTTAGAAATCCTAGTTGCAAGCATAATTTTATCAATGTTAATTTCGCAAAAAAAATTGCAAGTGCCAGCAAAACACATTGAAAACACACAGGTGGATGATGAGGATGTTCAAGTGTATAAGGATTTGAAGATTTCTATAGATAAGTATGTGTTTCATGGTGATTTTTATACTTTAGAGATGGATAATATGGATGTTGTTTTGGGATACCCGTGGATGGAATCGGTGGGTACTATAAATATTAACGTGCAGAAGAAATTCCTAAATCTCTGGTATAAAAAGAAGAAAATTACATTACAGGATATTTCCATTAATAAACAGGTAGAGTCCAAGGAGGCTGAAGCAGAAGATGTTCTAGGGACTAACATATCAGATGATGAGCTAGTGATGATCGACAATCAAACACAAACAGAGGTTGAAGCAGAACAGGTTACAGGTGCTAATACATCAGATGAGGGCTCAATGGTTAAAGTAATATTGGAAGATAAGACACCACAACAAGCACCACAACATAACAATCAGGCTCCAGTAAGGGGTGAATTAAAGAAAAAGACACCGTGAGTTAAAACTTCAACATATCATCACCCACATCACCTCACAAGACAACAACCAACAAGATGGCAACCAATTAGCCACCCCCGTAGGACAGATAGAGAGGAGCGAAGATCCACCTACTACACATCAACACAGAAGAGCTACAATGGTCAACTTCCATCTCAAGCGAGCGAGGCACCAGCGAGATTGAGAGTTCACCTTTCTCTTGGATGGCTAGATGCACGTGCATGGTACCAGTGAACTACTCTTTTGAGTAGATCTTATTATTTATGTTCTACCCATGTTTTAGGGACGAAACATGCTAAGGGGGGTGGAATGTTATATACCTAGGGGGGTAATATGGGGTACAAAGGGAGGTACCCAAGGTAATAATGTAATAATTGGATGGGCCATAGTAACAAATAAGGTGGTTAACCAATATCATGTAAGGGACCACAAGTAGTTAGTAATAATGTAATGGGCCCATGGTATTAGTTCGATGGTATGAAGGAACCATGGTAATGACCCATGGTATTGTATGTATGAGGCCTATATAGAGGTTAGATACTCCACATGGAGAGATGTGAAGTAATATTGTATGAACAAGCTTATGGTTTGTGGAGTGTTCTCCTTCCTTAAGGAGTGATTGTATGGTGTTGCCCTACCTTAAGGGTTTGATATCAATAAAGTGAATAATTTCTATCCATTTCTATCTTATTATTTCTGGGTATATTTCTATTATCATATATTTCTAGGTTTAGATCTATAACATTCTGCAAAGGAAAATCTCATCCTTGTGTGTTTGTTCTTGCGTGTAGGGGTTCAGATCGAAGAGTTGGAGTGAGATATCTAGATAAGAGGATGTCTTTTAGCCACAATAGGGGAATGAAAACTACATTGACTTGTGAGGTGTTGAGGTATGATTTTTTTTATCAATTTTCATTTCTCATTTGTTTGGTTGGTTATGGCATTGCAATTAGGTGATTAAGTTATTTATTCTACCCATTGTCTAATAAATCCCAAGGCAGAATCTTTGGAGTAACAACTCCTTTTCCCTTTCCTGATTTTAGGGAAAACAAAATTTCATCCTCAAATATTAAATAATGGAAGGAGGAATAGGGGAACCCCCATCTATTGCCTCTTCAAAGTCTAAAGATAGTGGATGTTAGCCAATTTATTAAGAAACCAAAAGATGAAAAATTTCTATAGGGTTCATTGCTTAGCTTGGAAATCGATAAAAAACTAAGATGATTGAGAATGAGCCTGATATATAACCAAATTACCAAATCATAAGGTTTGGAGAGGTTCCTTTTGATCACAATTTACTTTTGATTCCTAATTTTAGTTGTATGTAGAACCACTTGAGAAATCCCTACACTGTCATGAATTTGTATCTTGTTTGGAAATACAAATTGTTTTTGTGATATTTTTCCTAATAGTATTCCATATATCCTTCTTACACTTATCTTGGAGATGATTTTGTATATACAATTACATAGAGATATTGGTATAAAATTCCCAAAGGATGTTGGATTTTCATCGTAGGGAATGAGAAAAAAATTCTTGTATTGGGGGCTGTTAAAATCTTCCCATTTGTTCTAGTACCCTGTACCACCGTTCTTAAATCATCTGTTATAAAATCAAGTCTCTTAGTATACATTCCTCTTCAATTCTTCCATTTTTCCAAGTTGGAGACAATGTTGCAAGATCAACATCTTGTATACAAACTTCCTTGAACTTTTTCATAAAAATTATCGGTAAGAAAATACACTTGAATAGCTAGTTCCCATAACTCATACGCTCCTAGAATAAAATTTAGGTCCCCTCTACCACTATTAACCCAATATATATCTAATCCATGTGAAAAAACTTATCATGGTACTATTTATTGTTAACATATGCACCATATATGTTTAAGAAAGTATTATATTTCTTGAGATGAAAGAAAAAAACAAAGTCCCTAGACAACTTGTGGAAGCCCAAGAATTAGACAAGCTGTAAAGGCATATCCTCCCCCCCTTTATATTTTTCCACGATATTCTAGTATAATTAATAAAATCCAAATCCCATCGATCTAAAATTTTGGAGAGTTCTTGAATTGTTTTCAACTCGTTTCTCATAACCTCTTACAAAAGAATGATAAAGGGACTAGTTTCCTTGAAAAATATATTTATGAACTTTTTTTTTTTTTTAAGGGTTGGATACCCATATATAGCTAAGGTCCATTAGAGTCATTTGGATCCCTCCTTGAGGGCATTTTATCTAAGATCCACCATTAAAAAAAACTATTTTTCACTTTTCCTTTGTAACGGTATCTTGTTTTTTAATTCTATAATTATAACA
Organism: Pinus taeda; assembly: GCA_000404065.3. NCBI lineage: Eukaryota > Viridiplantae > Streptophyta > Pinopsida > Pinales > Pinaceae > Pinus > Pinus taeda. The sequence continues at coordinate 23,398 of APFE030761231.1, read as the reverse complement.
GATTTACTTCCCCTATGATAGACTTTTGGGAATATTTCAACTAAAACCCCATGCCTCATTTCCATGGAAATAAAAATTTCGTATATTCCTTTACCTTAGGTTATATTTTATTTATTCCATGGGATATGAGGCTTTATGGTTCCCATAGTCTTTTGTATTATCATGCAAAAGTTTGGAGAAATCAAAAGGTGGATTTCTATCTACAAGGTCTTCCTTTATCAAAGAAATGGTAATAAGAGGATATGGCTGTGGGAGGAATTCAATAATAGGTTGTATTTATTTATTATCAAAAACTACCATGAATGACCCAAAAATACATGAATTCATTTTACTTGAAAGGCTATACTAATTAAACTTGGAAAAAGATGGTGATATTCATTGACAAATGTTTTGAACATAAATAAATCGTTGGGATAGATTAGCTCCATCCAATGAATGATTCTTTCCTTATCACCTTCTTTTATTCGACTAGTAGCAACCTTGTCATTCAAAAAATATGCATATATTGTGTTTAGAATCTATTCTTTGGAGCTTTCCTCTCCCATCTCATTTTGTACCCATATTTTCCTGGAGACTAAGTGAGTGCATTCTATTACTAGATGACCACAGATATGGAACCATCCACATATAAAAGCTAATACTTCTTTATATAAATTTAAGTGATAAAGGTCTTATTATATTTGAATTTCCAAGGAATTTACTAGTCATTTGCTAATATCTAAACTAACTAAAATGCAAGGTATAACCATATAACTTGATTATTTGTATAAGAAATCCACCCCATAGTAAATGCCTAATGCAATCCTATTTTTTCTTTTTAAATACATTTTTAGATCATAAGATAAATGGAAGGTTTGGAATCCTTACCCAAGTTGAGATGATTTCCATATCGGATGAACTAGCATCAAAGTCATATATGCCAATCTTTCAAAAAAGGTTTTAACTCCCCATCTACACTATTTGACTACCCAAGTTCGAATATAAAAGGTACATACTATCTAAAGTCATAACAATATAATTGATTGAGGGGATTAACTAATGAGAGGCGATCCAACTAGGGTGTAGTCTATCATCTCCAAAACCTTTTTAGTTCTAGTCTTCTTAGATATATCAAGGTTGATAAGTTCCTGCATGTTTTTAACACATTATCATCAAAAAAAATTTCTTTCCTTCCATAAAAATGTATTGGGAAAATATTTTATACATATTGTATAGGGATTCCACTCATGTGTTGGAAGTCGAACAATCTTCTAATGAAACCAAACTTTAATTTTCTATCAAACAAGTGTGTAAAATCATAATTAGAAACATCAACTTCCATCCAATACTTGTTTAGAGTAAATTCATTTTCAATGAAATAATAACATTGTCCTTGTGCATGCATGTCACCTCCACTAGGGATTGAAACTTGGATGTTGGGGTTGAGTGAGAAAAAGAGAAAATGTGCAAGTTGACAACTAAAAATGGTAAGGAAAAATGAATTTGGACAATCATATAGATGGTGAAATTGAAGATTAAATTAGAAGGTGAACTTGTGGATTGACTTTTAAATCTATCAGTGGAATGCTACCTATGAAAATGCATAATAGGAACATAGAAATATTGGTAGCTATGCAAAAAAAGTTATTATACCTCATAAAGATACACACAAAAGACCATGTGATCTATCAAGCATGATGGCGGTGATGCACATTCCTATAAGATGTAATCTACTAAAACTATTATATACATTTATCATGTTGCTGAGGAAAGTGTTACAATTCTTTAATATATTTTTTTAATCTTCCACTACTATAGATCGAATCTATTAAGATAACTCTATGCACATGTGATGTTGTCGACAAAAGTGCTACAATTCCTTAGTGTACTATTTTAATATTCCACTATAATGAGACCTTGACCAACCACCATAAATCGAATTATATTTACAGAAAATTTTGTATAATATAAAATGATTCAAGAATATTTCATATCCATACAACCTATATATAACCCTAAAACAACCTCCTTTTAACCTCATTTCAACTAACCATACTAACACCCTTATTGAATATGTTTCTATTTCATATAATTTTTCACCCATATACTTTATTTCATAAAAATGTTGCATTCATAAGTATATTTCACTTCATATTATATTTTTAAAATTATTATCAATTTTCAAAAAAAAAAAATCAATATTATAATTTAATTAGATTTTAAATTTGAAAATTACAATATAATTGAGGAGATTGAATCTACAGTTTCCATTTGTAAGTGGATGTTTAAGTTATCGATGAAAAAAAACTTAATATATTTCGTCTTCCAACTCATTTTCTTCATCTTAGATTCTATCAATGGTTGGGAAAAGTTTTTTGGTAGTCATTGTCAATCGCACGTGATAAAAAATTCCAAAATGTATCGCTAACATTGAATCAAAGCCCTGACTGTCTCATTTCTCCATCTCAATATAATGAGAATTTTCCACCATGTTCAAACGAACAAATAACGCTGGTATTACATGAGATTCCGTAGTCTTGGGGGAGAGGAATCGTAGGTTAGGTTAGAAGAAACCATCAAAAACATTAATCCACTACGTTTTATGACTCTCACCATCTCTTGATGCCAAATGGTAACCTAACTCAAGAAACACAGAATCTCAAAGAACCTGATTATCATATCATCTTATTTTGCTTATAACATTGTCCTATCCCTCGTAACCCATCCCAAGTGGTATGGATATGGTCTATCATTGGCGAGGATGGCATAACCTAATAAATGAAACAATCAACTCACAAGCCCTGCATGGGTCATCAATTCTAGCCAACATTTCATGTAGTTATGAAGATCATTATCATCAAGATCGTCAGGTCTTGGATGGAGTACAGAGGAAATTGAGCACAATAAATAATGGCACTATATTTTAGTAGTTTTCTTCTGCATTGCCACGCTAGGCTAGCCACTTCTAATGATAGTTTGGGCTACTTCAATCCTTTCTCTATATCCTAGAGTTTCATGATCAGGTCGAACAATTTCTGGAAACTATTATTTCTCGTGGCAAAGGGCCCATAGTAATTAGTGGGTTTGAGTGTGTAAGAATATCAATCTTCTATGACTTCACCATGACTAGCAATTATATGCTTCTTGTCCTCAAGTTACAATTCCATCAAAGAGCAGATTTTTTTGACTAACTGCATTATAGGCTTACCACATAACATGGAGGAACGTTGTAGGGCACACCACGTATGAGTTAGTTTATGGTAAACAGGTGTTGTTACCTATTGAGTTCCAAGTGAAAACATTTTGGACCACCACTCAACTCAAGATGAGTCTTAATGAAGCCCAAGAACAAAGGTTAATGCAGTTGAATGAGTTGGATGAGATTAGACAGGATGCATTCCATCAAACAATGTTGGTGTAATATCAGAGAGCTCATTGGCATGATAATTTTATTAAGAAGAAGATTTTCCATCCAAGAGATTGGGCCTTGCTTTATGACAGTAAGTTGAAACAGTTCAAAGGCAAATTCTCCACTGGGTGGTTAGGTCCCTATGAGGTGGATGAGGTTTTCGACAATGGCTCACTCCGCATTAAAACTATTGATGGCAGTCAGACCTCTTTTGTATTAAATGGCCACTGACTCAAGATTTATCACCAACTTCTCTCTCGACAACAATTTCTACAGGAGGTAAGAAGAGATCCAGGTATGGAGGTGGTCCATGAAAATGACCAACCTCTTGTTGGTTCATCTGGTTTATTCTTATATATAATATATATAATATATTATTAGTATATATATAAAATATAGAAGATACGTATATATAAATATATATTTTATCACTAACCAACTCCTCTCGCAACATTCCTACAGGAGGTAAGAAGGATCCAGGCTATGGAGGTGGTCCATGAAAAGACCAACCTCTTGGTCGATAGCAACGGGTTATTATGCTTATAATATATATATTAATATATATATAATATATATCTAGAGAGAGAGAGAGAGAGAGAATAATCAGTGGGTTGTCATTTTTTATATCTTTAGGTGTCTCTATCCACAACCCATGTAGAATAAACGAGAAATTTGTCATGGGTAGGTTTATTCCTTTAACCCGACTTGGCAGATTAATTATGGAAAAGGAGCCTTTGAGAGTCTTCTTTGGATATTTTCAAACTCTCAAAAATTGAAACTCCCGAGCAGTAACTGATCCAAACTCGTAAAACCTACATGTAATAGTGGTAGCCTAGGGATTCCTTGAGTACGGATTTATTATTTTCCAGCATTAAGGAAATATTTATGGAAAATAAACCCCTTGGAGTCTTCATTGGGTGGTTCAAATTCTCTAAATATGACAACCTTGAGCAGTGGCTACTTTACACTCGTTAAAATTCTAGAGTAGTAGTAGTTAGGGATTTTTTGGGCATTGAATTATTCTTTTTCGGGCTCACCAGAATACTTACAGAAAATAAATCGCACTAGATCTTTCTTTCTGGTCATTTCAAGATCTCTAATTATCAAATGCCTTAGGAATTTGTCATCCGTGGCCTAGTTCAAATCTATGGGATGGTGAGCATGTTTACCATGTTGTGAAGGCAACATTCAACAGATTTCATGACAACAATCGAGCAAAAACTTTTAGATTTTGTACTCCAAATTTTATGTACTTAGAAACTTTCTGTACTCTAATATGTAAAAAATAAAGTCTTCTCTTGTGAATGTGTTTCGAGAACAACATTTTTAGAGCACATTTGGTGTTTATGCTTCATTTTCATAAGCATTGCTTCATGATTAGTGCCCGCTTCTACCATCAACCAAATATGGTCGACCTCTACAGCTCAACACCCTATACCATTTGAGTTAGTAAGGTATCTACTCATAATTTGTTTAGATTTAATTGTGAATAGTTAAAATGTTGTCAAGTGATATGCAACCTCTGGTTCCCTAATCATTTCTACACTTGGTTTCATAGTCGAGCTCTTACACTCCCTATCCTAAAATCATTACCTTTTCCCTGTCATCATTCCCTAAAACACCACTGTTAATCCTCTTGGCTCATGTTAAATCCTCCCCGTCATCCTAATCATTACCAAACCTCTCCACTTAAATCCCACCTGAACCGTGGCTATTATCACACCTTCAGCCTTATACTACCCCACCACTGTGATAACCATTCCCATGGAGGCATGATGAGGGTGGAATCATTGGCACGATGAGGGTGGAATCATCGATACGACGGGGAGGTTATCATCAAAATAAAAGCAACCATTTTTTTTGTCAATCATAAGGGAATTCTATTCTTATTTCAGTGTTTTAGGAAGAGAGATAAAGTTTTCAGTTAGATTCAAGAATTGTGGCTTTACACAGGCATGGCTGGTGATCACAATGAGCCAACCTTTGGTCAATTTTCCTGTAGCTCTGAGTATAAAAAATGCAAAGTAATTCTTGAAGAGCAGGGATGGTTGATATTTTAAGAAAATTTCAAGGATATAATGATACAATGTCCCTGGCATTTGCTCATAACTTCAATGGAGAGCATGTTAAAGTTGGTAATTTGAATTTTAAGGTTACAAAGGAGGCTCTTAGCTGTGCTATATGACTACCCTTTGTGGGTGAACCATTCTTCAAGGGTGGGAAATTACATATTCCAAATTGTGCCTCATTCCTTAAGCCAGCCTATTAGTCAATTAGGTGGACGAAATGTATATTACTGAGTTGTATCAAAAAGAAATGGCACCCTTTGATCACCATGTTATAGCACTTTGTTACCTATGAGGGAAGGTATGCGATTGTGTTTTTATATCATATTCACTTGTTATCACATTTTGTAGAAGATAGTAAGGTCAATTTCATGCATTTCTTGAGGTTAAGCTTGAAAAAAATGTCTAAACGGGTGCAATCAGACAAACTTATATCATCACAGTCTTATTAAAATGGTAGTTGTTGCTAAGATTACAAAGTAGTAGAGGTCTTGGGAATACTTCCTCATTGAAAATTTACCTAGAAAAGAGACTCAATTCAAAGGTCGGCAATGGTTGGTAGGCCAATCACTTAAGCATAGGAGCGAGACCTTGTCACAGCATTCCTAAATGTTGTGTAACCCTATAGATAACCATGTCTCTCCTATTGTCAAAACCCCTCACAAATCGACACCCTGTTCTAATACTATGGAAGAAGGGACATCTTCTAAAGGCCGAAGGGTAAATAAGCGAATGAATAAGTAGAGCAGGGGTAGTAAAGACCGATATGGGCCAACTGATATTATCGGGTTGAAAGGTGAAGAACCTGCCTTGAAAGCTCTTGAAGCTCATGCAGGGACTGGACCAAATCCTAAGCGGAAGAAAGCTCTTTTTCTAACCCCAGTACCATCAATGTCCATGGCAGAGACTTCAATTCAAGGGCACCGAAGAACGAGAAGGAGGAACAATCTTAAGACTCCTGTGGTTATAACTTCTAAGCATATTGATGTTATTTACTCTCCTGACTCGGATGGAAAGTAGTTTCATTCTTTCCCTGAAGAATTTCCTGTCTTAGTATCTACCGCAGAGATCCCCTTCAACATTTCACAAGATTTGGAAACACAGTCCCCTGTTTAGTCCTCGCCTAGCAAGAATCTTAGTCAAAATATTACCAGATAAGTCCAACAAGTTTCCTCATGAGGGAAAGGTCATATAAAAACTTCAGGAGGCAGTGCTTCTCAACAATCGATAACACCCTGAAAAGTCTTATTCCTATAGTAGAAGAAAACTTGAAGGTTCATTTAGTGAAGTTGCAGAGAAAGGTTGTTAAGCTTCATAAGCAAGCAAAAAAGTATTGAGTCTTATTTTAGTATGTCAGAGAAGTTAATCACCAGATCAGAGAAACTAATCTTCGGTTGTATTCCTAGAATGATGAGATGAAGTGGAAAAACAAGCAACTGCTACATTGGAAAATATCTAGGACAAAACCCACCAAAAATATAAGCGCTCAAGATATTTCTCTGAATTTTAAGAAGTGTTTTGTTCCAATTAAGCATGGGTTGGAGGTCTTGGTTAAGGCTGCTATACTTTGACCATATTTTCTTTTTCTACCACATCCATACTATTTTTGGCATACTATGGCAACATGAATGAGGACATGCATTTGAATCTCCATGGGGGGATGTTGGCGCCCATTTTTGTCCCCAATTTTCTGACTCTCATCCTATTTTCACCATCTTTTTCCTATGAAAGTACTCCTATTACCTACCCTATCACCTACATCGCTCCCTAAACCTCACTAGTACATAACTAAGAGGTATATGCACTTAACTAACATCGTTTTTCTATTTGTGATTGTATTTAAGTGAATTTTGAGTCATGTCCCTATATGCTAACTATTTATTCATGGGTTTAGCTAGAAGCTTGGTGATAGGATTGATAGTTCCACATGAATGGAAGGATGCCTTGTCATCCACATCGATCTCAACTGTCATATTCAAACAACCAATCCTTGACTGCGTTTGAGACAGTTTGGCCAAGTGGGCTCCTTCATCTTGTTTGACCATCTAAGTTACACAATGATCTGTGAGGACAAGAACGATGCTTCCAGGACTGATTTTCTGTGTTAAGTGTGATCATTCCAAGGCCGAAGATCCTCCAGATTAGAATCAAAGAAGACTACTATCATAATGGAAGTTAGTTACTCTAGAAGGTAGTTGCTTGTTCTAAGTGTCAATATGATTTGGAGCAGATCGAGTAGTGATTAGATTAGTTCATCATTGATAAGTTTTCCATACTTAGTTAAATTGTTATTTTTACATTTATAGAGTCATCTTTAAGGGTCGTTGTAATGGAAAGACAAGGCTAGTCAAGCTAGCTGGTTAATAATTTTTATTGTTGATAAATTGTGCCTTATGTCAACTGGTTCTCAAACTCTATTTTGGAAATATATATGATCGATTTCAAGTTGTGAGCCAGAAGCATTGTTATCATGGTTGGTTGCGAGCTATATCTTTGATGTTTTAGATATTTCTTCTATTACAGTAGACTATCTTACTCGAGGCATCAGAGGACCCACCACCTCTAGAAATAAGCCCCATTAATAGTTCAGATAGCTAGGTGTGTGTGTGTAATTTTATAGTTTGAACATTGTGTGTTACAATTATGGATACTGGTATATGATTTCATGATATGTGTGGTTTGTTGCTTTACAGATTACATAATTTAAAGTTTGGTTTCCTGTGTTAAAGAGCTTTGATTCATTATATAACCTTATTTTGTATTTCGATACAGAGCCATGCTTTTTTCTTTCATTCAAAGTCGCATTCATTCATGTTTATAATTGGAGTGACCATGATAGGAAAATTAATCGATTCTTGAAGCCATAGAGCATGATTTCTGTGTTTTTATTTTAGTGTGCCTGTCTCTATAACGAAGTTTATGATGAATGGTATGATTGTGAATGTGGATTTCATTTTGTATAATTGAGAGATTTATTTATGGTGTGAGGTTTTGATTGTGATTTCAAACGAATTCTAGTTTTCTAGCAATAGGTGTTGTGTTTTCCATTTGCACAATTTGAATTGTTCGATTTGTTTTAAGCGTTATGATTTAGTTCTCACAGTGTGGTTTACTTTAAATCATTTCATTCAAGAGAATCGCTTTGATCTATTAAATTATCATAGGATAATTTAGATCTATTCTCACATAATATAATAGGATTGATTTCCATTTCCAGTACTGTAGCAATATGGTTGACCATGATTGATTTTATAAAACATGATTAACAATGGTTGGCCGTGGTTGCATAATATTAAACCCAAGGGGCTAATATTATAAACCCAAGGCATATAAACCCAAAGATAAATATTATAAACACAAAAATAAACATCGTTGACCATGGTTGATTTTCATATTGAGACAATCCCTGTCACAATGTGACATTAGACCATGCTTGACCATGCTTGACCATTCTTGACCATGATTGATTTTCAAATTAATAGAATATTTGTCACAATGCGACATTGGACCATGGTTGGCCATAGTTGTTTCTCATATTGAGACAATACTCATCACCATGCGACATTCGACCATGGTTGAACATGATTGAATTTATAAAACATGGTTAATGATGTTTGATATTATAAACCCAAGGAAATAATAAAACATAAATATTAATAATAAAAACCCAAGGGATTGATATTATAAATCCAGGGGAATAATAAAACAAAGGGATAAAAATTATAAACTCAAGCTATATAATCCCTAAGACAAATATTATAAACCCTAAAATAAACATGGATGACCATGGTTGATGTTCATATTGAGACAATCCTTGTCATAGTGTGATGTTGGACCATGATTGACCATGCTTGACCATGATTGATTTTCATATCAGGTAAATCTAGTAAATCTTTATCACAATGTGACGTTGGACCATGGTTGACCATGGTTGATTTTCATATTGAGACAATCATTGTCACAATACGACATTTGACCATGGTTGACCATGTTGACCATAGTTGGCTATGATTGACCATGGTCGACTATGATTCATATTATAAACCCAAGGGGAAAAAAAACCTAAGGGGTTGATATTATAAACCCAAGAGAATAATAAAACCAAAGGATTAATACTAAAACCCGAAGGGATTATGAACCCAAGGGAATAATATTAAACCCAAGGGACTAATATTATAAACCCAAGTTATATAAACCCTAAGATAAATATTATAAACACTAAAATAAACATGGTTGACCATAGTTGATTTTCATATTGAAATAATCCTTATCACAAAGCGACGTTGGACCATGGTTGACCATGCTTAACAATAGTTTATTTTCATATCAGGACAATATTTTTGACAATGCGACGTTTTACCATGGTTAACCATGATTGACCATTGATGACCAGGTTTGATTTTATAAAGCATGGTTTACCATGGTTGATCATGATTGAAAATCGTTGAGCATAGTTGACGATGATTGTCATATTGAGGCAATATTTTTCATAATGCGATGACCATGGTTGACCATGATTTCTATTATAAACCCAAGGGAATAATAAACCCTAGGGATTAATACTAAAAATCCAAGAGACTATAAACCTAAGTGAATAATATTAAACCCTAGGAATATGAACCCTTAGATTAATAAACCCATGGGATAAAAATTATAAACCCTAAAATAAAAATGATTGATGATGGTTGATTTCCATATTGAGACAATACTTGTCACAATGTGACGTTGGACCATAGTTGACAATGCTTGACCACGATTGATTTTCATATACTGTAATAATAACGAGGTTTTAGGTTGTGATTTATGTAATAATAATAATCAGGTAAATTTATATTTTGTTGCCTTCAGGTTTTCGGTTGTGTGATTTCTATTTAATTTTAAAATTATTTACTTAGGTTGTGATTTCTCTAATAATAATAATCAGGGAAATTTATATTTTGTTGTGTTCGGTTGTGTGATTTCTGTTTAATTTGAAAATTATTTACTTTTTACTATGCCAGTTATGCAATTATAAATATTATTTAAAAAGCGTAGTTTTCTGTGCTTTCTTTAGTTTTCTTTTGTTAGAAGTGAACAAATTATAAATTATTCCACCCCATTGATGAAAAGAATTTAAGAGTGAAAAATTTATAAACTCCAATTACTTTAATTTAAGAGGTTGAAAATAGATTTAAGAGTTAAATATATTTCATAAAGAGTTTATTATATTATATACAAGTTTTTTAATCATTAATATTTACCATGGATATTATTAACACTTGAGGAAAGGATTGCACCATGAGAGATTTGATCCCTCTCAGTGCTTGATAGATCCACCGTTAAGATGGATCTAGGATGGTTATATTAAAATGAGATTGAGAGTTCAACCTTCTTATTATTCAAGAAACCAGACCACTACTATAAAACAATATGGAATCAGTAGCAAAATAAAATTGAGATTTAAGACTTAGAGTCTAGAATAAAAGAGTTATATGTGATATAAAATTGAAAATAAATTATTTCTAGGTAATTATCTAAAGATTCTAATAGAGAGGTTCATGTGTTCAAATCTACTAAGCCTAGATTAGCTAGAAAACCAATAAAACTAAGTATAAAATTCATAAACATTAAGGAAAATTTGAGGCACCCACCTCAATTGGGATGATAAGGAAAATTTGAGGCACCCACCTCAATTAGGATGAGATGTTCCTTGTTGCAACTCTTGCGTTAGGTCCAAGTGGTAGTTGATCTTCAATGTGTTTGATTCAGAGCTACATCTCCTTTTTATTTAGGACCACCTTGTCCAACATCAATAATATCTCATATTTTTCCTTATCTCTTTCCATTATGACTTTTCCAAACAAAATTTTGAGCTTCCAGTAGAAGTCAATAGTGAGGCATTATTGATACTGCCTTCCTTCAGCTTTCCTTGAATTAGAAACCTAGTGTGAAATGTCTATTATGGCCTCCAATTTTGAGCTATAGGTCTTCTCTATAGAAAATTCCACCTCATATTCACTCAAATCCTCACGATTTGGAGATTCCGATAGAGGTCAATGTTAAGGAGACACGAGTTTTGTCTTCCTCTGGTGTGCCCCTAGTCTGGAACATAGTCTAAAATATATGACATGGCATTTAAGTTCATGGTATAGGCCTTGTCTATATAAACTACTTCCTCAAACCCCTATATCTCCTCATAAACAAATTAAAATATTTTCTCGAAATATGCCCAAGCTAAGGCTTCATCTTGCAATGTGTTCATGGGCTCCCTATCATCCTTAAATGTTTCCAATACCGTCATGAATACAAGCACATTGTCTAACCATTATTGGTTGTGAAGGACATCAAACTGCTGAGGACCAGTGATGCACAGACTTTGAAAGTCCAGAAAGATAATTATGTAGATGAAAAAGGATGCCCAAAACTAATAGCTGAGGAGTATTCCCTGCCATGCTAGTTGTGAGGCAAGGCAAAGAGAGATTTCTATCAAGTCAAGAATCCAATGACTAGGGAAATGGAAATAATAGCACAAATTATGGAAACCACATAGAATTCACGGTCTCAAGCAAATATAGTCATTAAATGCTACACAACTAGTTGAAAACATTGGCAAGAACACACTAATGCTTCAGAAATGATGGTGGAGAAATGATGGCCACCACCTTCCCCACTATCCTTCATATAAGCTCCATTAATCTCCTTCAATATGACTAGGGCCTTAACCACTATCGTTTAATGAATTGAGCATTCCACATGTTGCATATATTGGATTAGTATTGAGGCACATTAGTCATCTCAATTGCCTGGGTTGGTGGTGCCTTGTTCTAATTGCTCTCGACCCAATCCAAGGTCGATAGATATTTCTCTTTCATTGATTGAACACTTTTCTTTGAGATTCGAGAGGGGAATCTCATTCCAAGTGAAATGAATATTGTCTCCAAAAGATGGAGCATCCTTTGTTGGCTTAGAGATCTATTATTTTTCTTCCATTTCTGTGAATGAGGATGGGGAAATAATAGATATGGATGGGATGAGTCATACAATCCTTCCCCTCAAATTGTCAAGTCTCTAATTGTGGGAGATCCTTTTAGGATCATAACCATTAGTGAATATTTTGAAGGATGATATGACAAAGTATGAGTCTCCTTCAATGAATATATTATCGAAGTTATGTCATTTAAACAAGGCAAGAAGCTTTTATAGTGCGTAGAACTTTATTTCATTGTTGGAGTTGATGATAAAGGAATCATGATAAATTAAGGGAATAGTCCCCTTTTCATCTCCATAAATTGTACCATATCCTACAGGGCCTAGATTTCTTATTTACCTCCATTAAATTTTATCTTGAGGAAACTAGGCATGAGGGTGGCCAAAAGATAGTGAGGAGGGTTGATGAGAGTACGAAGAACAAAGGGAATTATGGGAGAGGGGGAGAGCCACAAGCCTCAGAGAATATGGGACTCCTTCAAAGAAGCTTTCTAGCCTTAAGTAAACAAGTTATAGAGAATAATCATTTGGTGTCCTAGTCTAAGGAAGGAAGCAAGGATTTTTTGTGTAAAATAAATTTGTTATTCTCCTTCTAGGCCTATCATAATAGGGACCCTAAAATAAGGCATGAACATATGTTAATAACTGAGAATTTAATGGCATTGGGTCTCCAAGATTCAATAGTGGGAAACAAGTCATTCATCTTCCTATTGAAGTGGTTAAATAGATAAGAATCTTCAATCCAAAGTTTATAAGAGAAGGAAAAAGAGTTGAAGAGGTTTTCAATGTCTTCCTAAGTATCCTTGTAAATGAGGCATATAATGGACCCTCACGACCTCCTCTTTCAATTTTATCTCATGTTAATTTTTTCTGATGAGAGGGGAGCCAAAGAAAGAAAGAGACCTTTAGTCATAATCTTTGAACATAGTTACGGATCAAACAAGAACTATTACCTCAAAATAGGTACTCTAGCCCAAAACCCCAAAAAAACATGAAAAAACAACCCAAAAACGAAAATTGTGTATACCAGAACGATGTTTTTTAAGGTAAATTTTCAAAAAAATTTATTTTTTTAAAATGGAAGTAAAAACCATTTTTTTCGCAAAATGGATGAAAAAAACACCCTCAAAAAAATAAGTGTTGATGCTGGAACAAACAAAAAATCTTGGTTACAATTTTGACAGTTTTTAGCAATCGAATCAAAGATAAAATATCAAGACTTTGAAAAACTATAAAATTCCAACAATTCTTAGACATGATGTTAAAGATAAAATATCATGTCTCAAATCCTAATATTTTCAGCAATTTCCATCCATGTGGTTAAAGATCAAATATCTTGACTCTCAAATACCCTGAAATTGTAATTGTTTTCAACAATAGCATTAAATATAAAATATCATAACTCAGAAAAATGTTAATATTTTGACACATTTTCAACCATGGAATTAAAAACCTTAAGTTTTTAACATATTTCAACCATGAAATTATGAACAAATTATATGACTAAAACAATTTTAAAAAATGAACAAGTAAATGGAAGATTCATTATTCCAAGAGTAACTTCTATTTTAAGGGCTAAAAATATAGATCTTTTCAAATCTTAGCTTAAGACAACTTATCCCATTGCGAAAAAAACCGAAAAATCAACCATCAGAACGAAGTGTCCCTTTTAATGAGCTACTAAAATTTCAACATTTTTAAAACTATCTTATATCAAATGACAACAATAAATATTATCATGGCAATATCACTGTATAATTTTAAAAATCAACATTAATTTCTAATATTTCTTTACTTTTAATTAAAATATCGACTTTGGTAGCTTGAATATCACATGCATTATTTTTTTTTCATTATTGCATTCAATAGGGATTCACTCAATGAACCTCTGACATATCATGTACGTTTGTGGCATATTAAACAATACCCTTAATTTGACTACATATTGGAAAATACCTCTAAAAATTACATTATGTAACCCCTTACCAATATGAACCCAATACAACTTCCCAATTAAAAAAACCCCTACTTTCACTAGATATTGTCCGTATCCATTTTTTTCATTAACATTTTTTATACCCCTTTATATTTTCTCATCAACTTTAAGCTCCATTTTTTATATTTTTCAATATGGAAGCCCTTTACCCACTATATATCCTTCAATATATTATGCCATATTTTCTTCAATATAAACCGTCCAATATGAACCCACCTGGTATGATATTTCTCTCCAACTAAAGCCCACCTGATTGAATTGTGGATATTCTAAAGAGATGAATTCCTCATAATTAAAACATATAATCCAACAAACATAGAAATGACCCATAACTTCATGTAAGATCATATGCAAGTCAAAATATTTATTTCAAGTTACCATGCAAACATATCTAAAGATATGAATTCTTCATAATTAAAACATATAATCCAATAAACATAGAAATGACTTATAACTTAATGTAAGATCATATGGAAGTCAAAATATTTATTTCACGTTACCATGCGAATGTCTCTAAAGAGATGAATTCTTCATAATTAAAACTTATAATCCAACAAGCATAGAAATGACTCATAACTTCATGTAAGATCATATAGAAGTCAAAATATTTATTTCAAGTTATCAGCAAACATCTCTAAAGTGATAAATTTTTCATAATTAAAACATATAATCCAACAAACATAAAAATGAATCATAACTTCATGTAATATCATATGGAAGTCAAAATATTCATTTGAAGTTACCATGCAAGCATAATTTACATAAAATGTCTTAGACATTTATTCAAAATCATCCATAGGTTCTCGCACACCATCAGAATCTACATCTTCAGATGAATGATTGGATGCAAATGAAGATGACCCATATTATTCTCTTTCATCAACTAGAGCCCCATCTGAGTCAACATGCATGCCCACCATTTTAGCTTTCAAAAGTCTTCTAGATCTACGACTAGGTTCAACAAACTCTCATCTCAACATTGTTTCTTCTGGTAGAAACTTCTTCAAAATATCTATGGTATTGAAGATACGAGTTTCTCTGTTTGTTAAATTGAATTCATAGAAAAGTATGCAAACATCCTTCAATTTTAAGAGGTTTGTGCAGCGACAATTTATATTTGTACCCTTTTTTTTTTTCTCTTTCTGCCAATTTGTTTATCAACTACCATCTTTGGCTTGTACATACCATCGAATGGGTTGGTATTTGTGGCATACCGTTGTACTTCAACAACTGTAATATCTTCATTTTCTTTAATGACCTTTATAACTTTGTCAACCCAGAAAGCATAGCCAAGTGGATCTCCATCTGCTAATATTGCTATCATGCAACCCTCCTTAAAATCTTGCACAGAAACCTTGTAAAGTTCTTCCATGGCTTCACATTGTGCACGTGATCTTCTAGAACCAATATAGATTTATCTTTCCTCCACCTATTGAGAATTAATAATTCTTAGAGATTGTTGTTGTTCAACAATATGTCTTTCCTCCTGTTCATTTGGCATATTTTGCGGCCAAATAAATGCAGTCTTCAAAATGGTATCTTCATTTCTTGATCTTGAAATGATGTCACTTTGATTATTGAAAAAAAATCCCACCAAATTGAATCAACAACATCAAAGTACTCATATGTATCTCTAATACATCCTTTTATTTATTCTATACTTTTAGAATAACGTATCTCTCTTATGCCTCCATGCATTATGGAGTTCAACAATTGATTGTAATAATATTATCTTTGATGCAAATATTGGATGATCTGGAATGAACTTAAAAAATGCTAAACCTAATGACGACCCCCATTCTGCAACAGTTGAATACTTCTTGCCCCATATACCTGTTTTTCCATCAATTTTTTTGATATGAAATTGATGTTGGAAGCTAATGTCATTAAATTGTTCAATGCATTTCTCTTCACCATGTGATTCCAAACTAAACCTTCACATGTCAATAGTTTCTTCCAACACATGAAAAATTGGCTCTGGAATGTATGATTTCTTAATACATTCAATTAATGATGACATGCTCCCAACATCCTTCATCATAAATGTTATTGAATAATGACTAAACATCTAGTCAATATGGTCATGAGTATGCCCAATAAGAAGGAAACCAACCTTTAACTTTTTAAAAATTCCCAATTCAACAAGCATGTTTAGTTATCTGAAAAGAACTTGATTTTTGTTTTCATGGCTCTTGTTGTCTAGTTGCAGATACAAAAATTCATGAAGAATACTAGACTGATGAGAAAGCACATCATGGATTATAGTTATGGTAATATTTTCATCATTATGAATATTTGGAGTTGTGAAGTAAACTCTTGGAAACATCTTCCCATTAAAGAATATACAACCAACCAAGTGAAACTAAATAAGATTTTCCTGCTGTAAAATTTTTGGTGTGTGGAAAAAATGTGGCAGAAGTGTTTTCTTTTGGTCCATACCATCACTTATCAAACCCAAATATCTATTTGGATTACCATAACGCTTATTTTGATGCTTATACAATTTTTGTATTTCTGTTGTTTGTTTATTCTGATGCTCCTGAAGTGCTTTGACAAGGGAATCTGCACATAAAATAAAAGAAATCTACTAATAGATATATTTTCATAGTTGATAACTATGCAATTTTTAAAAATAATGTTATGAATGCATACCTCTTTTTGCCCCTTGACATTTATGCCTTTTTTATTTAAGAGAAGAACATGTACTGTAAACCCTCATCCTTGTCTTCTTAGGAATATGAGCATTGTTGAATTTCTTCTTCCATATCCTTGTAAAATATGAATATGTAATAAAATTACCATCTCCTTCAGCAACCTCTGCATATTCTCTATATAAGCTATAGATTTCTTATCTTGAGAAATTATCTGGAATATGTATTGTGTCTTTATTTGGCATACACTCTCCATGCTTTGAAAAGAAGTCTTTCATCCATGACATTGCAGTAATTGTTCATGGTCCAACATCTCTTTTCTAACGTACTTCTGAATAATATGTAGGATCATTTTCCGGTCTTTCTTGGATTCTTGAAAAACAAAAATTACCAATTGAATGCAACATTTTGAAATCCTTTCTACAAGTCAATGCATTCCCAATATGACAATCATAAACTACTATTGTAGATTGCATGCAACCCAATAAAAACAAATTTTGCATGCTTTTATTCATTTACAAATATCTCTTCCTTTGATCCAAATCAAAGTTTAAGTCCATATGTTTAAAACAATCCTTTCGAAAACATTCACTTGAAATCATATCACTGATAGAACTTCTACTTGTGAGATATTTTGTCCTAAACCTTGTATAATTGGAATATTTTGGATTGATATGAAAAGGTCTACTCCTACTCCTAGATACAATATTCTCTTGCAATGTCTCCATCATTTCATTATTCTCTATAGAAGTATTTTCATCATCATTAGGAGGAATATTATACTTACTATGATAATTATGAACACAGTTACAAAAGTCATCACCATCATTGCGTGGAAAATATTCATTTCCATCCTCACTTGAAGAAAATTATTTACTACCAACATCTGCACTTTTGAAATCTTGATCCGACGAAATTCATCACCATCTTCATTCGTGTTTTTGAAATCCTCCCTTGGACAATTCAATTCCTCATCACCATGAGTGCCTTTGAAACACTCACTTAGATAAAATGCATTATTCACATTTGTGCCTCTAAAATTATCATTTGCAAGAAACTCTTCATCCTCCCCTTCATAACTGGTGCTCGCATAATCCTTAGGATTATGAATAAGTGGAAAATATGAATCTCTATTCATAGTCAATTTATCATTTACAGGAAATTCTTCATCCTCCCCTTCATCAGTGGTGGTCTCATAATCCTTGGGATTGGGACTAAGGGAAACTTTGAATTTCTATTTAATGGAAATTATTCATCCTCCCTTTCGTCAGTAGTGCTCTCATAATCCTTACGATTATGACTAAGTGGAAACTTTGAAGCTCTATTTACTGAAAATTTTTCATCCTCTCCCTCTTCTTCCTCAATGGTTCTCTCATAATCCTTAGGATTAGGACTATGTGGAAAATTTGACTCTAGAAATTCTTCATCCCCCCTTCATTAGTGGTGCTCTCATAATCCTTAAGATTAGGACTATGTGGAAAATTTGACTCTGGAAATTATTCATCCCCCCCTTCATCAGTGGTGCTCTTAGAATCCTTAGGATTAGGAATAGGTAGAAAATTTGACTCTATTTACTGGAAATTCTTCATCATGCCCTTCGTCAGTTGTGCTCTCATAATCCTTATGATTAGGAATAAGTGGAAAAATTGACTCTATATTCACAGGAAATTCTTTTTGTTTCCCTTCATCAATGTTTCTCTCATCATCCTTAGGATTGAGACCAAGTGGAAAATTTGTCTCTCTATTCATAGTGAAAGAATTCCTATACATTCATCAAAATGAATATAGTTGTTGCATGACGAAGAATTTGATGGTATAGAAATAAAAACTGCACTATCAAAAGAATCCGTGACCTTCAACTAGAAGATGACGAATGATATAAATGCACTCTCTCCGAATGAAAATTTATACCTTAGAGATTGAAAATTTCCCTCTAAAGTCCTCCCCCCCCCCCCCAAATTTTCCGCGTAAAAAATTTCACTACAAAGTTTCCCCCCAAAAAATTTCGTCAAACATTTTCCCTCCAAAACTTTTGTTTTGAAGTATTTCCCTCTGAAATTTTCATTTGAGATATACTTGAAAGCATATGACTAAACTTTTGGTCTTGAAAAATTTCACCCTAGTTTCTATTCAAAATATCCACATAAATTTTCGTTTAATGCATTTCTTCAAAATTAAAATAATTTTCCTATTTAAATTATTTAACATTGACCATGTAACTAAATTATTTTTTATAATTAATATTTTATTTTTTATCCCAGAATGAATACAAACTAATATAAACCTATAATATTAACTGTAAATTTTTTTTAAGCTTAATCCCACATTTGAGAAATGTTAAAGCAATCCTACAATCATTGTTATAAAATAACATTCATTGTTTCTATTCGTCACATCACATCAAGTCTTCTGGGTCTTGTTAAAAAGTTTGGAGCAATTTTGCGAAGGAGCTGCATTGTCATTGATAGAACATTCAATGAGAGCTTTTCACATTTTAAAGGTTAGCTTTCCTTCTACTTTGACTATTTAAAGAGGATTTTGGGGAAAATTTGTTGTTTTACAGAAAAACCACATTAAAATCTCTATTTTTTAATATTTTATAG
Source organism: Pinus taeda (assembly GCA_000404065.3). Classification (NCBI taxonomy): domain Eukaryota; kingdom Viridiplantae; phylum Streptophyta; class Pinopsida; order Pinales; family Pinaceae; genus Pinus; species Pinus taeda. The sequence goes on along the minus strand of APFE030761231.1, from coordinate 3,728 downwards.
CGATGAAGACCAAAAAGAAAAATCAAATTTGTA
>APFE030761215.1:4581-17401 GCA_000404065.3 Pinus taeda | reverse complement strand
TATATATTTTTCTCTAATATTTATGTGGTATTGAATGCAAATTTATTTACAGGAGGGATTTCACCTCCTAGTTTTGCTGAAAGGGTTTAAAGATACATTTACTTGACAACATTTATATTTGAAGCATGTCATATTACACTTCATTGATCATCCATTCATATTATAACACTTATCACATTTGCATTTAAATTATAACACACTTACATTAAGAAAAACTATTCTTTTTTTACAAAAATACAAATTATACAATATTTCTTTTTTTTTTGTAGGCTGGGGTGGGACTCACCGATTTACATGTCCATTAAGTACCCCTCAACAGGGGAAGGGTAGCCCAAGATTTGAACCCAAGACTTCCGGTTCGGTGAGAATTCATTTCCACGGCCATTGCCGCTTGAGCTACCCCATGTGGACCAAATTATACAATCTTTCACCATGCATGGAAAAACACTAAATATAATTATACTTAACAGATCATTCATATTGGTTTTTCTTTTTTCTGGTTTTCATTTTTAGTGCTTTTTAAAGCTTTTTATGTTGTATTATTTATATTTTAAACAATTTGATAAGGGTATACATATATAATTTAATGTATTTATGTCTATATAGTGAATTGATACTATACCATGTTACTTTGAAATTGAGTAAGTGTGTGTTTAAATTAATTGTGTGTTTTCTTTTTTGAAATTTCATATATATGTGGGTGGTCCTAATAATGATTATTTTCTTTTGTATTTCAACACCAAATTTTATATAGTGTCTTTGTTTATTTGGACTAGTATTTTGTATGTTTATTTAATTAAAATCCCATATATATGTGAATGTTTGTATCAATGTTTATTTATGAATATTTGTATGTAATTTGGAATTGTGATCATGTGCTTGTTGTATTCAATTATGAATTTGAATGGGTAAACATAATGTAGATTTTAATTTCTATATTGTGTGTGTGTGTGTGTTTTTTAAGCAGCGTATGAATATTTGATTGTTTTCTTTTATTGACTTGAAATTTTATCATGTGCAATTAGTTATTTGAAATTTTATGTTGTGTGTTTAGTCCAATTTGTATATTGTGTGTTTGTTTTAACTTGTACTTTGTATCTCTCTTTATTTGAAATAGCATCTGTGTGGGTGTGTGTATTTATTTATGAATGTTTGTATGGTGTGTGGCTTGAAATTGTAATTATGTGTTCATTGTATTGAATTGTAATTGTAATTGTAATTAATTTCATAGCATAAATTTGACTTTGTATATGTATTGTATGTTTTAGTTTTTGTAATGTGTGATTCCTTATTTAATGTTGCATTTTCATATATGGGTGTTTGTTTTTTTATTAACTTGAAATTGTATTAGGTGTGTCTCCTTAGTTTTTTGACACCCCTCCCTTGTGTACTAAACTATTGCAAACCTAAGCCAAGTTACAACTAGGTGTGATATCCTCCCTTGTTTGCTAAATTATTGTAAACCTAAGTCGAGTTAAAGCTAGGTTTGATATCCTCCCTTGTGTTTTAAATGATTGTAAACCTAAGTTGAGGGAAGATAGGTGTGATACCCTCCTTTGCCTCTTAAACTATTCTAAACCTAAGATGAGGAAAGCTAGGTGATATATAACATGAAAAGAAAATGTGTTATTAATAAATTAATAAAATAAATCCCTTAGAGGTTGGAGCACCAAGAGAGAGGAGATTCTTTCCAAATCCCATGGGGAACGGGAATAGAGATGAATCTTTCATGATAATCTTCTATATGACATTCTAGATAAGCTTGGATGTATTCGATATACATTGAATGGATGGGAGATAAAGATCCATCAGACATAAAAGCTTCATGGCAAATAAAGGAAAAATTTTATGAGGAAAAGCCTCCTCGGAGATAAATATGATCTTTTGTGAAAAAGACCTAGGAAAATGGAAAAATACATAAAAGCAGGACATTCATAGTGGTAACTAAATCATGAAGCAGGGTATTAAATACCCAGTGATTAATCAATTTAGGGCAGTTGATCCTTGGCAATATCTTTGGCTCGAGGGGATCAAAGGTTATTCATGGTTGGGTGATGGTGCTCCTCCTCCAACAGAGGTTTTAGTTGGTGTCAGATGTGTGGGATGTTTGCATGATGATTCTTACTCTCTCTCTCTCTCTCTCTCTCTCTCTCTCTCTCTCTGTGTTATAGTTCCAGGGTTTTTATGAGAAGATTTTATTAAGTCTCTGTTATCGTTCCAATTTTTCTATGAGATGATTGCTTAAGTTTCCTCTCCATGAGAATGTTTGAATGAATTACATGGGTTTGTGTACTAACAAAATTATTAGGATGTTAAATCGTACAATTCAGATATATGAATTACATAATTTCCTCTTTTATAGAAAATGAATGATTCAATAATGTATGTAACTGTCGTGTGCTCTCATATGAATTTCAAAGTTATTAAGATTATCTTTACAGTGGTAGCAAAGAGTAGCATGCTTTAGTGTTTTGTAAGTTTTGGTGCATCTGGAATGTCTCCCATAGTATTATCAAAGGTTCACCATGGTCTATGTCATGCATAATGAAATTAGATGCTATTGCATGCAGTATAAGGAATTGATGGAACATCCTTTTAGTTATGCATATATGGGTCTGTAACATATGCTATGAAATTGACTTGAATATCATCAGGTTGTTGACGGTACCTATTGTGTCTATGAGATAGGTTACCTGTATAATGCCTGATCTAAGATTTGTATTTAATTAAGCAATTCGTTATTCATGACAGAAACAAGACCTATAATAATGATGGATGATCATGATAGTAGAGTTTAATTAAGATCATTTATGTAGGTAAGGAACTAGTATAGGTTGCATGTTATGGTTGGTTCCGTTTTCATCTACTAAATCATGTTTACTAAATATCTGACACATAGGCTTTCACAATAAGGTTAAAAGACTATACCAGAACCACTCTATAATTCAATTGATCATGACTGTGGAGCCTATTACAGAATTACTAATGTTGATATAAGGGCGGGCTAAAGATACACTAAGCAGTATTGTTTCTTAACGATTAAATATAGAACAAATAAACATTTATGTAACGGAAGCTTAGGAGCTAAATTCCAGGGTAGGCTAAGGATGTTGGTTACCAATGGTAGCAAGGAAAAATTTCAAACACTAATGCTTATGGACCAATCCACCTATGTAGCATTTCCATTACGGGTTTAAAAAAAAAACATTCTCCATAAAGGTGAAGTTAAAATTTGAAGCATAGAACATGTTAATGTCATATTTATTTGTTGTCGTTAAAGAATGTTAGGATTCCTTAATAGTTTAATGAGGAACCATGAATCTACATATGTTAATTCAATATATATGTAACAAGATATTAAATCAAGCAATCTAGTTAAAGAGGAAGTTTTTATGCTTTGGTGGAAGATGTTTTCTACCGCATCTAGGTTGGATGCTCAAACACGTCCTTAAGAAGACCATACAGTATCAAAAAATTTAATAGTGTCAAATCCAAAAGAATGGTCAAGAGACTTCAATCAAGCCTACATCAAACAACTATCAAGATAAGCTTTGGGGTCTTTGTGTTTCCCCTCTATATGTTTTTTAAAGTGCCTTTCCATGGCTGCAAAGTGTGTAATAAATCTCTAGAATTGTTAAGCTTGTCTCAAATCCATGCCCATGAGATCGATTAACGTGCTTAAGCTTGAGTATGTTTTAAAACGATAAGCCAACAACAAAAGTACTAAAGGAAATCTAATCAGCTTTGCCATATAAAGAACAAATTTTTTTTGGGGTAAAGGTGTTGTTATGGCTTCTTAGGCATATTATATATATGTAGGAATTGAAGAATTCTAGGATTTAAAACTACAAAATATGACCTCCTCCAAAAATTTCTTCGACTCTATTTTCATGATATCAACATGAGTGGGACTTTACAAATTATTAATTTTCGTGCACTAGGTATTTAGGAATGGAGTTGTCTATAATGCGACTTTTTGGAGATTTCGGTGACGGAATCCGGCGGAAGAAATTGAGGTTAAATCTTGACTTATTGCATTTAAAATGGTTTTTTAACTGCATATTTGGATTCAGCACCCTGGAAAACCCCTGGAACGCTTTGATTGTGCAGAAACTAGCTATCAAACTTGCGATTCCAATAATTTGCTGCCGGATTTTGACCGGAAAAAGCCACCAGAAAGGCTTTCAAAAGGTCGCGTTAAAGACTACTGCTTTAGGAATGGCATAAATGGCCTCATCCGTAATGTCGATATTAAATTGTGTGGGCTGAATGCATAGTGGGAAAAAGCGCAGGTTGGGTTATGGCAACTAGAAAGATGAAAAGAGTTGGTCCACTTGTGTCTGCCCGGTCACCCTGTTTCCCATTCGGTGGTAACCACCACCAATCCATCCATTCTAGGGAGGACCTCACCACCGTGATTAAATAGCCATACTCAACAACTGATTCCCGTGAAATGGATTAACCCATTAAGGAAGATATATCATGGCCAGTTCAACATTCACAATGGAGAACTCAACCTTTGTCAGATGATGGCTATAAAACTCAAACTTTGGGACGTATGAGGCAATTTCAACCTGTGAAACTTTTTAACAAACAATTCAGTTATGTCTCCAAGCATTTTTGGAAACTCCTTGATGGAAGAGGACAAGAATGCCTAGGAAGATTTGTCAATCTGAATAGGAAATCGAGGCACAGGGTGCAGATTCTGCGCATGTTATGTGGACGGACAGAAGCTAGCTCTTATTTTGTTATGGAAAATGGTCAGGAAAATTAGCCGAGATGTGTGATTCACCATACGATTACTCCTCCCTATGGATTAGCGTTGAATACGCGGGTATGCTACTTGATCCTCATGCATAGTTATTTTTTTTCAAGTGCGTTACAGGTTTTCTATTCACTTTTAGGATGGGATGAATGCCGGTTTGGGTGTCTGTTTTATGGGTTTCCCGAACTGTCAATGTTGGTTATCCTTATTGCATGGGGAACATCCAGGAGAGATCGACCTTATCCACCTTATCCAATAACCCAGAGAGGTACGAAATTGTTGAATCCCAAAAACCTACTTTTGGCTTATAGATATAGGGTTACCCTAAAAAAGGATTAGAAACATCACGAGAAAAGCTTTAGATTGATGTTTCCCATTTAAATACTGCATTTTGCATTTGTCTTATCTCAGAAGGGAATTCAATTGTGGAAAGCTGAAATTTTGTCTTACGAATGTATGAACGTTAACTGCAGAACATGACTTTGTATGTGAGAATCGGTAATGGGATAAATATCTAGGATAATGCTTATCCTCATCATCCAATATGCAGAGAGTAAGCATTGGTAACTCCTGTAATAAAATATCTAGTGCTATAACTGTGAGTATCTCTGGCTCCTTGACATGATCCTCTGATGCCTTATAGAGAAAACGAATCAGGGAAGCCATGGAGAAGATGCTCCCAATGGTAGTATGCCACTTCAGAAATAAAGGAAAACGTAGTCAAGGCTAGGACAACCTCCAATTTCTTTACCTCTGGTACCCTATGGAAGGTGATAGATGTAGCAAATGATGGTCAAAATTTTCTGTTGCGATCTCATAGAGTTGGAAAAGATCACTTGTTTCCAGTTATCTTTTATCATGATACCAAATTGGAATTCTAAATTTTGATCCTATAACCTGATACGCGTTATCAATGGTATATATAAATTTATATTTGTTATTATGTTGACTATGTTAGGTGGAGTTTTCTATAAATATACGATGGATATATCTCTATCAATCACACATTAAGACACGACTGTTATAGCCATGGTCGTGGTTCATGGTTGTGGATCATTCATGTGGTTCTGATCTGACGAGTGTACCCCTAAAAGAATAACTGAACATAAATAATGTTACATGATTTTCTAGATAGCAATGACAAGCCAAGAAATTCCATCAATATTTGACAAATTTTGATGGGTTGGATGTTGTATTCCACAGGGATTTTCCACCATCTAAAATGATTTCCTATCCATATTTATGAATTGTTAAGATGTATTCAAGTTTCCAACATCCAACATTATCATGCCATACCCAGAAACTGTTGGAATTCCAGCATGGAGCTAACTATCCATTGTTCCTTCCTTATTCCTTCACTCCACTCTAATAGCCTCGCTGAAGTGAGTGATTAAGAGTGGAGGAGAAGTACTGTGAGTTCTCATTCTGGAGAAGGGATACGGAGGAAGGGAAAACGAAGAAAAGGCTTATTTGAAGAAGAGCTTGCGAGTATTATTGTCTTCTCAATCATCATTGTTTGCCTTAATTTTGACTTGATGTTAATTATCTCACGGATACGGAGGAAGGGAAAACGAAGCAAAGGCTTATTTGAAGAAGAGCTTGCGAGTATTATCGTCTTCTCAATCATCATTGTTTGCCTTAATTTTGACTTGATGTTAATTATCTCACCTCTAGATTCCTTTTGGTGGGTTTTGAATGTTTAATAGCCATAAAACATTATAATTTGTTTATGACCCTCATAATCAATAGCTAGGATTTACCTACCTATCTGGCTTGTGACACAATAAATTTAACAACATAGTTGGAACACGAAATGGAATAATAATTCGCCAAACTCTCAGACACCGCAATTGCGTATATAAGATATTGTCACTACTGCTTTCATTAAGATTGTAATATGTTTTTATTAAGACTCTGTAGAACTCAAGTAAGTTTGAAAAGGGTTGTGTGTATTTCGATTCCATGGCTAGATGTCATCAGATCACACCAAAACCATATCACCATGCTTGCATGATTGATCTCCTTGGATGATCTCGAAGGATGAATGAGGTAGAGGCCTTGTCGACAACATGCCTTTTGAACCTGATGCAACTATGTGGGGAGATGTTCTGAATGCCTTCAGAATTCAGGAAATTATAGATGTAGGGAAACATGCGATGAAAAAACTTTTAGAGTTGGAACCTCCATGTTGACTAAACTTATACTTGTCCATATAATGGATAGAACTAAAGAAACTAGATCTCATTTTATTTTTCTACAGGGAGCCCAATGGAATGTTTGATCTATGATTCAAAAGAGGCTATTAGGTTGCAGGAGGGAGTGATGGAAATGGCAGGAGAAATGTATGGACATAATCCTCCAACCACAGTGCTTTCTATCCATGTTTGATATTATTCCTACAAGTTGTCTAAGGAAATTAATCATTTGAAAAGAAAAATGATGTTAAATTTATGTTTGATATTCTCGTAAGAGTAGAAGTGTGAATTGATTTTTTTATTATTTAGAACTATGATGAAAACGTGGTTATTATATAAGCAACACATGTAATATTTTGTTTAACTAAAGCATGCACGTGTTTTTTTAGAGTGATAGGATGGCACCTGTATATGTATGTTTGTTTTCTCCTTGAAATAAAAATAAAAAGGCAAATTAACACCTGTACAAAAATGATGTAGCCACTTGGCTAAATGAAAGCAAGATAGTGTTAAGATTTTAAGTCACTCTTAAATAGTATAAAAATTTGTGTATAAGAATTTATGTGGAGATACAAAAAAGGTGTTGGGGCGAATACTTAATAAGCAGGAACCCTTCCATGTTAGGAATTCAGACACCTCCTTAGTGGGTTGAATACTTAATAAGCAGGAACCCTTCCATGTTATGATTTGAGACACCCCCTGGACTCACTGTTGAACTTATCATTTTGATAAGCAACAATGATTATGATTTAGTATTATTCAAAAGTTAGTACTTGGTGGGTATTTATGTATACCTTGAACTGTGAAAGAAATTATCTTTTCAGTGGAATGTGATGCAAGTATGTAGGAATTCACTTTTACATATATAGAACTTTCAGTCACTTGAATTATATCTCAGGTAAAATTAGCATAAATTATCATGTACCAAGCAAGCAAGGTGTACCACTCATGAATATGTCGTGTCTACACCAAGATAACTTGTGAGTATTGTGTTGTTCTTATTAACATTGGTGTAATTGGCAAGTGCACCCTGCATTTAAGAGATCGATATTACTTGATTGATTTTATAATAAATCTACCGTCTAGTTAAAAAGTGGATCCTTTTTAGTATACATGAAGTATTAAGTGATTATAATAACAACACTGAGATGCAAATTATGAGAAATTTTCATATTTTAGAAAAATGGATTCATCACACCTTGAGAGAATTATGGTCAGATTGGAGGATTAATTAAGTAGGTAATAATTCCTACTGCTATATTAAAATCCTTATAACCAAGTCATTAAGGCCTACATAGCTATTTACCTTAAAACAAATGGTGAAAAAGGAATATGATAGATTGGGAAGATCAATGCCATAGGATATTATATCTATGGTGAGAATGGTGTGATGATGATAAAATAATCATCCACTCTAGAATGTTTATAGGATAAGGAACTGTGGATATATTGAAATTAACAAGCTATAATGGTTAATAACTACTATTATGACAAACGTTATGCACAAATTATAGTAAGCTATTATGGCTATGCAAGAGGACTTACCTTGTTAGGTACTGACCATGAGAAAATATGCCCTATTTGTAGGATATGGTTAGTAGATTATTTTGAACTTGATATGAGAATATTGACTGAGAAAGCTTGCGTGCATTTTAAACATTGATGTAATTGACATATATCATCATGATATTAACATCATAGATGGCTTCAATAGAGGAATTCCATGTTTGCAGCATTATTTTATTATTGTATGATACATATACTCATGCATTTTCATGGATTGTTTGGAATATTGTTATCATAAGCCTGGTTAAGGGGTCATCAAGATAAACTTCTTGTGGAAATAATCATGCAAAACTCTACACATAATAATGAGGCATATGAATTTTCCATGTAAACACATGGGTGTACAATATTATAGCCTTATAAAAATATTGTTGTTATCATTTGGTTGATGGAATGTGTCAACCATCCATGGCATGAAAGAGTCTTGAGTTTAATGAATTGTTGGAATTATCTTGCTACTCATGGTGAATTCAGGTCAAAAACCTTAAAGATGTGGCCACTCGAATACCTATAAAAGGGGAGTAATCTCTAGAATAAAAGAACATGGTTGACATAATGCTCGCATTCGCAAAGTATAATACATAGTGGTTAAGTTGTTGAAACATAAAAAGGGAAAAAGTAAATCACACTAGGTAAATGATTTAAGAATGAAGTATTGATCCAACGATTATTAAACTATGAGCTAATAATCTACCTAAGATGAAATTATGCATGAATACATATTATATTACGAATATTGTGTTAGAACCACATGAAGTCTGACAATGATTTACACTTGACAAAACATTCTCTCAATACAGAAATGAACCATGCTCATACAAATTCCTTGTCAACTTAACATATTTATTTTAATTGTTAGGAGAAGATAAACAAATGTTTGGTATGATACTGACATGTTAGGAAAATATGTGGACAAAGTTTTTGTCATGTAGGTGATACCATGGGAATGGTATGATGGGCTATAACACAGATGGTAATATGCACAATAATATATACGGTACCTGTATGACTACATATGATATGAGTTTGAAAAATTAAATGTGTATTAGTGTGTATAATGTACCTTGTGTACAGGTATGCATAGAGTCATTGGATAGATGTCTATCCAGGTAAACAAACTTTGGAGGTTACCCAGAAGAAGGAAAGTAAGTTTGGTAAAAGTAACTATGGTTAATCGCAGTTTGGCATACATACAATTACAATGAATATATATATGATGAATATATATTGTTATGTGAACTAATATGTTATGACCTTGAAGGCATATTAATGTGGAGAATATGCTATCTGATGTATTGTATGTACAGACACTGCAGGAAGCTAGTGTTCGATAAGAACACAAACACTTGAAATAATGCAAGCTAAAGGTATGAATTCTTCAGATAAAATAAATGATAAGCAATAGCTACTTTAATAATATTAAGTAACAGATTATGATATTTATCATAGCTAAAATTGTGCATCTATAATTTCTCACAAATGGTTTGAAAACAATGTTACAGGTAGCTGTGAAAGGAGAGCACTCCTTGAGACCGATGTACCTATGGAAGGAGATGTGCTCAGAGCACTCCTTGTGACTGATGTACATTGGAAAAATTTCATCAAATGGCAGAGCCATGAGGGTTATTTATTCTGAAACCAGCTACCTGTGAATGAGGACATGATGCAGTGATACATCGAGGACAGTGTAAAATTTGAGGGCAGTATTTAACACTCCTAAAGATAATTGTGTTATCCTCCCTAAAGATAATTGTGTTATCCTCCCTTGTGTGTTAAATGATTATAAACCTAAGCTGAGGGAAGCTACTTGTGATACCCTCCCTTGTGGATTAAACTATTCTAAAACTAAGCTACGGAAAGCTAGGTGATATGTAATATGAAGAGAGAATGTGTTATTAAATTAATTAATAAAATAAATCACTTGGAGGGTGGAGCACTAAGAGAGAGGATATTCTTTCCAAATTCCATGAGGAATGGGATAGAGATGAATCTTTCATGATAAGCTTCTAGATCAGCTTCTAGATAAGCTTGGATGGATTGGATATCCATCGGATGGATGCGAAATAAAGACCCATTAGACATAAACTCTTTTTGGGAGATAAAGGCAAGATTTTATGAGGAAAATCCTCGTGGGAGATGTAAATGATCTTTTGCGAAAAAGACCTAGGAAAAATGGAAAAAACCATAAAAGCGGGATGCCACTATCGGTAACTAAATGATCAAAGAGTGTATTAAATACCTCGTGCATTAATAAATTGAGGGAAGTTGAACCTTTGCAAGATCTTTGGCTCTGGGGGAATCATAGGTGATTCATGGTTGGGTGGTGTTGCTCCTCCCTCCAAGTAAAGTTTTAGTTGGTGTCAGATGCGTGGCATGTTTGTATGATGATTCTTACTCTCTCTCTATGATAATTCCGATTTGTTCATGATAATATTTTATTAAGTCTCTGTTATTGTTCCATTTTTTCTATGAGATAGTTTCTTAAGTTTCCTCACCACGAGAATATTTGAATGAATTACATGGGTTTGTGTACTAATAAAATTATTAGGATGTTAAATCCAACAATTTAGATATATGCATTTCTTAATTTCCTCTTGTATAGAAATGATGGAGTCAATAACGCACATAACTATCATGTGCTCTCATATGCATATCGACATTGTTAAGATTATCTTTGCAGTGGTAAGAAAGAGTAGCATGATTTAGTGATTGTAGATGTTCATGCATGTGGAAAAATTATGGAGGAGTGTCTCCCATAGTATTATCAAGGGTTCACCATGGTTTCTATAATGCATAATGAAATTAGACGCTCCTGAATGCAGTATAAGGAATTGATTGTACATCTTTTTAGTTATGCATAAATGGGTCTCTAAGATATCCAATGAAATTGACTTGAATATCACAAGGTTTCTGAGAGTACCTAGTGTGTATGAGATACGTTACCTATATAATGCATGATCTAGAATTTGTATTTAATTAACCAATTCGTTATGCATGATGGAAACAAGATGTATAATAATGATGGATAAGCATGATAGTAGAGTTTAATTAATATCATTGATGTAGGTAAGGAAATTATTATAGGTTGCATGTTATGGTTAGTTCCATATTCATCTACTAAATCACGTTTACTAGAAATCTCAGACATAAGCCTTGACAATAAGGTTAAAAGGCGATACTAGAACCATCTATTCCTAAATTGATAATGATTGTGGAGTCTGTTATAGTATTACTAATGATGATCTAAGGGTAGGCTAAAGATACCCTTGCCAGTATTTCATCTTAACGATTAAATATAGAAAAAATAAAGAAACTTTATAGAATGGGAGCTTAACAGCTAAATTCCAAGGTAGGATAAGGAGGTTAATTACAGCTTCGAAATATACATTATGTGTTTTTCTATTTGAATTTGTATTTGTGTTTCATATTTAAAAATTTAAAATTGTATGTTTGCTCATTTAAATTTGTACTTTCTGTGTTGTTTAAAATTGCATATATGTAACACCCCTCCCTTGTATGTAAAACTTTCCTAAACTAAGATAAGAAAAGCTAGGTCTACCATGTAACAAGAAAAGTAGATATTTTATGAAATAAATAGAATAATTAATCACTTAGAATAGCGAGACACCAAGAGAGTAGATTCTTGCCAAATCCCATTGGTGAATGGGAATAAATAATATTCATAATAAGACTTCTAGATCCAGATCTAGATGAGATAATGGATTTGGATATATATATATATATATCCATTAAACTACTTAGCTGGAGAAAGATGGTAAGTTAAGGAAAAGCATAAAAGCCTTGCCTGAGAAAAGGCAAGCTTTGATGAGAAAAATCCTCACGAGAGATAAAGGAAACCTTTTCTAGGAAAAGCGTAGGAAAATGGATAAAAATACCCATAAAATAATGATGAAACTAATGGAAACCATATCACGAAAGAGGGTATTAGATACCCATGGAAGAGATCATCATGAGGTAGTTGATGAATGAAAATAACTCTCAGCTCGGGGGTGAATAGGAAGCAAGGAGTTCTAGGTTGGGTATGAATGAGCTTTAGGTCCTAAATTAGGAAGTTCAATAAGCTTGGTGGTTTGCATTATTCCTATAACACCTTTATGCTAAAGAAAAAGAGAAAAAAGGAAAAAAACTATGATAGACATATACAGAGCTAAAGGCTAGATTTTGCCCCACCTTGTGCATAGTAATAGGATCTACCCACTCATGCTTTAATTTCATTAGTTTTAGACATAATAAGATTGTCAAAATGAGGAAACTTATAGCATAATTCTATAGA
>APFE030761214.1:0-20004 GCA_000404065.3 Pinus taeda | reverse complement strand
TTGTTTCTTCACTTTTCCATGTGATTTTCTTTCCACACGATGGAAGAATGGTGACGATGGACCAATTATCGTTCATTCATCCACAAGCCCCTCCGGCACAATTGCCCTTCCCTCTTGGTTGTCATCCACCAGTTGCATCTGTCTCACCCTAGATCAACTATGTGGCTACCTCTCCCATGCCTGTACCCAGCAATTCCGCTATCGTGCATAGTGTTCTGGGGGCATTGGGTCCCGACTTCCGAGACATTGACCTCCCACCGGGAGCGCCACTCTTGGAAGCCCCAACTTCCTGTTCATTATGATGAAGTTCGGTTGGAGCATGGTTCGTTTTCCTATGTCAAGCTCCTTAAAAAATGAAACTAGGATTGGTTGGAGCATGGTTCGTTTTCCTATGTCAAGCTCCTTAAAAAATGAAACTAGGATTGGTTGGAGCATGGTTCGTTTTCCTATGTCAAGCTCCTTAAAAAATGAAACTAGGATTGGTCGGAGCATAGTTCCTAATCTTGTGTCAAGCTCCCTAAAAAATGAAACAAGGAATCTCGAGGATAGTTTTGCTAATGTATCAACCTCGTTAAAATAATGAAACGGCTTGCAATCGAGCATAGTTCCTGATCTTGTGTCAAGCTCGTTAAAAAATGAAACAAGGGTTATGAGGATAGTTCTTTTACTGTGTCAACCTCATTAAAAAATGAAACAACCTCCTTTTCCAAATCGCGTCTTGTGCTTAAGATCTCGTAAAAAACAAGTCGAGTCTTTCCAAGATCTCGAAAGTGAACCTTCATTCCATCCACTTTGTTGAATGCAATGAAGCTTGGGGGGCATGTACCTCATTTGTATCATTATGCTGGAGGCATGCGAACTTATAACAAGCATAGTTTTTCGTTTCAAGCTTGTGTAAACATGAAACCGAATCCAAGCAGAGTTCTCCATGGTTCAAGCTTGTGTAAAAATGAACCCATACCCATTTTACATCTCGTGATTGCTGTCTTTATCTGCTAAATTCTGTTAGATGAGCCTTGGTTGTTTTCATCCCATCGCCACCATCTCTTTGGCCAATCATATGCTTTCACTTGCTTGTTTTCCTTTCCTGAGGGACTACAGTTATGAGTGGTTTTATTAGCCAGCCTCTTGACCATTACATGTTTTGAGAAATTCCACCATTGCCGGAACCAATTGCTACCCTTTATACCACTCGTTCCTCTAGGACGAGTCACCTTTAAGCTCTTTTCTGACTCGTAAAATATGAAAAGATTTCCGAGTATTTTTTCCCCTTTTGACTCGTTAAAGATAATAAAAATGGAGGTCTTCTTTCAGCTCTTTTATGACTGTTTACAGATGAAAATATTGCTGAATTATTCCTCTTGACTCGTTAAACATAAACAAGAAGACTGCCTTTAAGCTCTTTTCTGACCGTGTAATTTCTTTCCAAGAATTTATTTTCATCAAGAGGGTTATTTTTAGGGGTTTTTCCATTGGACCCCTCTCTCGCATCAACTTTCCTTTCCAGCTTCCGTTTCTTCTTTCCTAAGAATTTATGTTCTTGTTGTTCCTTTTCCTTGTCTTTTATTTCCAATACTTGTATGTAATCATACTGGGGCTGTTGTAGAATGTCATCTTCCTCCACCATTTTCCCTTTCTAACCAAACTTAGTCTTTCTGGACTCCCTTGTGTAGGTAGTAAAAATTGTATCCTGTTCAGCTTTCTCAGCTTCCTCTCTTACCATTCCTCTTGTCTTGATACTATTTCTAGATGGAGAAGAGTTACTTTGTTTGTATTCTAAAGACTCTTCATCTATAGCATCTACATCAATCAATAGTTCTGCATGTTTTTGCCCTTCCTTTAAATTCTATTGTTCTTCCCATGAATCTTTCTCCTTTGCTTGCTCCTCATTTGCTATAAACTCATTAGTCACCAAGAATTTCTCCCATGTCACACTTATCTTTTGCAGTTCAAACTCAATCAATATTTTTACCAAGCCATAGTGATCTAAACTCCTATCCTCATTTTTTCTTTATTTCTGTATGGTCTTAGACATATTACTTAAGCTTTGCAAAAGAAAATAAGGCAAGCTTATAACACAGTCCTCTCTTAGATGCATTAACAATTTGATATGATAAAGAAATACAATGTTGTATCTTCCCTCACAGGTTATAAATTTTTGAATGACATAAACTATTTCATCCCATGGATGAATGAGCCAACTCTTAGGAATCCCTGATTTCCAGTCAACTGATGATACCCTTGTCCTGGATATGAAATGTGTCCATGTTTTCTCCTTGAACTGCTTTGTTTTAAAATACTTCTCCCCTTCTGGGCTTATGCCTATTTCTTGAGCAATTGTGTCTTTTGAGACCCTAAAAGACAAGTTTCCTACAATGACCCTCTCTCCAGTGAGTGAAGAGGCAAACTCCCTTGCTGTTAGCTCATTGTGCCCATTAAATTTTTCTAGGAATTTCAGCCATTGTTTTTCCCTAAAAATGTCTATGCAGTCCTTATGGAATTTGGAAGGGTCAAATTGTTCTAGCTCTATTCTGTTTGTCGTGAGAGAAATTTTTTACCTCTGGTTACCTTGTGCTATAAGAAGAATTTACGGTTATAAAAGAAATTACTGCATTTTCCTTATGCTGTAAAAAGAATTTTACCATAATTGCGATAAGAAAACTACCTAAGCCTGAGTGTTATGCGTGTCTCTATTTTTTAATGGAGGACACTGTGAATTAAATTGGAATGCTCTTCAACATGTTCTGTAGAATCTCCCATGTGCTGTGATCCTCTTAATCTTATGTTGACATTGTTATTGTCAACATACTTATAATGTTATACCCATACGTATTTCAAATAGGATTTCGTTTTAATCTTCAGAATTTTAAACAACTCTTACTAGTCACTAAGAGAAATTCGCAGCATTCTCTACAGGTTCAGACTTCTCCCTATATTTCGTGATATATATATAATGTTTACTTCCCTTTTTCAGCACAACGGTTTCATTCATAATGAACCTTGTTGCCTCCATATAGCACTTGATTATGCAACGAACCCTCGGTCCCTTCATGCAACATATACTTCAATGATAATCCTTGAGTTCCTTACACAGGGATTTTTAATGACGTCATGAGCAGTGCTAGCAGTAGTCTTTGAATGATGAAATTGGGTATGGTGCAAGCCCTTTGCTAAAACCGTGAGGGCTACGGATCATTATGGCGTCTTCAGATCGTGAGGGCATCGGGTCATTATGGTTTCTTTGAACTAATCATTAATCCTCATTATGATAACATACCCTTTGTCTTATCAAATTTTTTTACGTTCTAGATTTAAAATAATTTAGGTTGAAAACCATAAAAATTTATAAATCCTTCATCTTCGTGTCCTTATCCCATTCTTCAAAATTAAGATCTATAGCTACTAATTGATGGCTTCTAATTTGTAGTTGTCGACTTAATTGGTTCTGAGTATGCATGCTTAGTTTTAGTAGGTCTATTGGTACTTATGACTGTAGGTTGAATGTTGAATTAGAAATGTATGTACAAGATAAAATATAGGCTTTAAGAATCAGGTTTAGGGATATGTACAGGATAGAAAATATAGTTTTTAAGAGTAGGAAAGAATCCTACAGGATATAAAAATGGGAATGTATGATATAGGATAAGCTAGATATTAGAAACTAAAATCAATAATCATCATAAACCACTATTTAAAACTTGGAATTAATAAAAGAAATTAAAATTATTAAAATGAGAATTCTTACATGCCTCTGATATTTCTTTGTTTGGAAGCTAGATTTTGTTGTTTGATATGTTCAGGCATAGCAAAATGTGATGGTGTCCATTTCTCTCTAAAGCATAGACTCTTTTCCTTAGGTGCAGTCCAGTCTTCTTCTTCTTAGGTGCAATCTTCTTCTTTACAATCTTCTTCTTCTTAGGTGCAATCTTCTTCTTTACAATCTTCTTCTTCTTAGGTGTAGTCTTATTCTTTGCAGATGCAATCTTTCCTCTTAACAGATCCCATTCTGATAATGTGCATAGAACAAGTCCCTTTTCTAAGAATGAAAATTTGTATATAACAGGTCCCTTTCTGAAAAATGAGAATTTATAGGTAGTAGGTCCCTTTCTGAGATATGTTTAAAGTTTGATCAAATATTGAACAACAATCATTTCTTGTTGAGAATCCATTAGAAAATTTAAAGACAAATCTCTTCTATTGGAAATGAAATTAAGGAGATGAAAGCATGAAGAAGTTCAAACTTTCTCCTCCCTACTGATGTTTTGACTTGTCCTCAAGTCATTTTTCTGAGATTGAAATTGGAAAAATGATTTTATTTTGAACATCAAACTGAATGAAAGAGAATTCTTACAAGCCAATTGCTTGGTTTTCTCATAAGAATTCGTGTTTAGAGTATGCCATATCTGGTTTTCATATCTAAACATTATTATGTTTTTATTTATTTATTATTTATTTTTATTTTTTTACTGTAAAAAAAAATTACTTAAGGCTTAGATATTACGACTGACGATTATACTATCTGTACCTCCTTTTGTTGTGATACTATCTCCATGAAAGCTTCTTTGCTGACAGGCTTATGATAGATCTTGAGCCTATGTCCATTTACTATATATGTTTGTCCTTCCTGGCCAATTGTGGTGAGTTTGATTGATCCATTCTCAAAGACTTCAATGATTTCATAAGGGCCCATCCAATGGGTTGTAAATTTGGCTTTGTAGTCTTTGAATTTTGAGTCAAAGAGTAATTCCCAGTCACCAACTTGAAATTCTTTCTTCTTAATTAATTTATCATGTCATTGTCTCCTCTGTTGTTGTATCATTGTTGTCCTTTCCACTGCTTGCCGTCTCATCTCGTCCAGCTAATTTAATTGCATGATTCTTTCTTCCTGAGCTTTAGAGAGGTCTATTCCTAAGTCTACAGCCAGTTTGTAAGTATGTATTTTAAATTCTATTGGCAGCATGACTTCTTTGCGATACATTGGCTGATAAGGTCTAAACCTTGTTGTGTTTTTCCAAGTGATTCTATATGCCTAGAGTGCTTCATTGAGCTTATTTGCCCAATCCTTCCTGTTTGTTGCCATTTTTTTGTTATGATCCCTTCTAGTGTCTTGTTTGTAGATTCCACTTGGCCATTGGCATGCAGATGGTAGGGTGTACTCCATTTGTGCTTGATTTTGTACTTGTCATTAACTTCATGAACCAGTATAGAAGTGAATTGACTCCCTTGGTCGGTTACTATCTCTCTATACACTCTATATCTAACAAAGATTTCTTCAAAAAGGAAATTGACTATTATTTGTTCAGTTGCCCTTACAAGTGCCTTTGCTTTAGCCCATTTAGTCACATAATTGGTACGTACAAGAATGTACTTCTTACCTTTGGATGGTGGATTGATGGGTCCACAAAAGCCAAGAGCCCATTTTTCAAATGGCTCTAGATGTACTTGCGGCTGTAGTGGCATCTCATCGGAGGTGGTTGGTCTGCCCATGCGTTGGCAGCTATCACAACTTCTTACATACTTCTTTGAATATTTGAAAATTGATGGCCAATAGTACCCAAGGATAAGAATTTTGTGTGTTATCCTCTTAGCTGCAAAATGGACACCACAAGGTTGATCATGGCATGATGTTAGTATTTCAATAATTTCATCCTCTCTAATGCATCTTCTAATGATCATATCATAACCAGTGTAAAACAAATCGCCATTAACCCATGAATATCTTGTGTTTTGTTTGATGAGTCTTTTCTTCTCCTTTGAACTGAAAGATGGAGGTAATTTTCCTGTTGACAAGTAATTAGCTAAATCAACATACCATGGAGTTAACACTGAAATTGCAAACAAGTGTTCATCAGAAAATGAATCTTCAGCTTGGACAACTTCACCTGGATTTTGTAGTCTAGAAAAGTAATCTACTACCTGGTTCTTTTTCCCTGGTCTGTCCAGTATGGTGAGATTAAATTCCTGTAGTAAGAGTAACCATCTGGTGATCCTGCCATTAGTAGTAGGTTTGTTCATTAAGTATCTAATGGCAGAGTGGTCAGTGTGAACGAGGACTTCATATCTAGTTATGTAGTAACAAAATTTGTTCACTGCATGTATTACTGCTAGCATTTCCTTTTCCATTACTATGTAGTTGAGTTCAGCGGGAATCAAATTTTTAATGATAAAGTAATTGGCATAAGTTAAAGCATCTTCTTTCTACCATAATGAAGCCCCTACTGTTGTATCAGATGCATCAATTGAGATGTGAAAAGGTAAAGTCCAATTGGTTCCCTTAAAACTGGAGCCTTAGTTTCTCTTTTAGTTTCTCAAAAGAATTTTGACAAGCCTCATTCCAATTGAAGGATACATCTTTTGCAAGAAGTTTAAACAAAGGCAAAGCTATCCTACTAAGGTTTTCAATAAATCTCTGTTAATAACTTGCATAATCAAGAAAGCTTCTTACATCTTTTTGATTTGTTGGAATTGGCAATTCGACAATAATTTGTATTTTGGTTTGATCTACCTTGATTCCCTCGGGAGAAATATGATGTCCTAAGACTATTCCTTCATTCATCATCATATAACATTTTTCACATCTTAAAGACAAATTTGTTTCTATACACCGTTGAAAAACTTTCTCAAGATTTTGCAAAGAATTGTCAAAGGAATCACCATATACTGAAAAATCATCCATATATACCTCAACGCATTCGTGGACCAGATCAACAAAAATTGCTAATACTGCTCTTTGAAATGTTGCTGGAGCATTGCACAAGCCAAATGGTAGTAAATTGTAAGCATACGTGCCCTAGGGGCAGGTAAATTTTGTTTTGTCTTGGTCTTCTAAGGCTATGTTGATCTGATTGTAGCCACTAAAACCATCCAGAAAGGAAATTGACATTTTTCTAGCTAATGTATCGAAAACTTGGTCAATAAATGGAAGTGGAAAATAGTCTTTAAGGGTGGCTTTATTTACTTCTTGATAGTCAACACAAACTCGCCACTTACCATTTTTCTTGGGAACTATTACTAACAGAGATACCCATTGGATGTTAGAAATGGGGTAAATGAACTTTACTTTTAATAATTTCTGCAATTCATCTCTTACAATCTCTTTGAGCATGGGGTTCATCCATCTTTGTGGTTGCCTCACTAGTTGGATACTAGTGTCTATATAGATATGGTGAGTGCAAGTTTTTGAGTGAATTCCCTACATGTCAATGTAGTCCCAAGTGAAGGCCTTTTGTTATTTGGTAAGAAAATCAAGAAATTTCTGTTCCTGAGATGTTTCTAGAAATGCCCCAATGTTCAATGTTTTTCCTGGGCTGATTTCTATAGTCTTGCTTTGTGTGTTTGTAATGGAACTGATTGGAAATATCTATTCAAATAATGTTTTCATAGAATACATGGTACAAGTCTCCTAAAAGCTCTGTGCCAATATTTGATCTGCAGCAGTGTATTGTTCATTTCTCAACTCTTCTGAAACATCAGGTTGAGAGATAAACATTTTCACTAAATCTTCATTGTTGTTCTCCTCGATATCATACATTCGATTGATGCTTAAAACATAGTATATCTCTTCCTTATCATTGTATTTGTCATCAAGCCATAGGTTTTGTGTTACTGTTGGAGCTTGTGCTGATGGGTACAAGGTAAGTTGTTTTCTCTCCGTGCCTCCAGAAATGATCATGTTACCTGATCTACACCCAACGAATGCATCAACAGTTGCCAACCATGGTCTGCCAAGTATGAGTGGGTGTCCTCCTAAATTTGATTTTGGTTGGAGTACTAAGAAATCAACTGGTTACTCCCAAGAGTCCAGTGAAACAATTATATCTTCTAGTATCCCTTCCGGAATGACTTTAGAGAGATCTGCTGATTCCAAACCAATCGTGGTTGACTGTAAATTTGTTAGCTACAAAGTTTTCATTGTGTCCAATGTCATTACATTTATTGTAGCTCCCAAATCAATCAGAACATTTGGAATTGAAATTTTGTTGATAATTGTTCTGACTCTAGGTATGCCTAGGTCAATGTATTTTTCCATGGATATGATATTTCACATCAAGCTAGCTAAATTTCCAATAACATGTATTGTTTGTGGATCAAATCTTCTCTTTGCATGATTTTTGAGACAGAGCTCTTTAATGGCTTTGGTATAAAATAGAATATCCTTGATTGCCTGGAGTAATGGCATTTTGACATACACATTTCTCAATTCATCAAGAACATCGAATTGTGGCAATGGTTTGGTTAACTTTGGTTTAAGTAATCGTTCTAGAAATGGAGGTGATGGTAGTGTTTTGACTTGTTGACCCTACTCTAAATTGTTTTGTGTTGGGTCATTTTGTTTACTGCGCGTTGGTTTTTCTTGTTCATCAATTTGACTCTCTTTTTGTGACTGCGTTGTAACAGGTGGAGGTTCCTTTTGCAGAGTTCAGCCTGAACTTAGTTCAATGTTTTGCAATGGTAGAGTTGGGTACAATGGTCCTTCATCCACACTGTAAGCTGGTCTATCTATTCGGTTGTTTGGGTTAGCTATGGGTTAAGCTGGTAGTTTTGTAGGTTTAGGAGGTTGGTTGGATGGTAATTGTAGCTGTGGTGAATTTAGTTATGGAGGAGCAAGTAAGATTTGTTGAGGATTTTGCTGTTGATAAGCATTTGGTTGCTGCGGGTATTGTTGTGGATATGGCTGAGAATATTGTTGCTGATAGTGTTGGGGATATGGCTGAGCAAATGGTTGTTGATATTGCTAAGGTTGTTGTTGAGTAAACTATTGAGGATAAGAATATCCTTTCTATCCTTGTTGTGGATAATTTTGTTGTTGTTGATTAAACCAATTTTGCCAAGGCATAGGAACATTCCAAGAATTTTGAACAGGCATGTTATAATTTGTTGGATTTAGATTTTGATACATACCTGGAGGTCTTGGCTGCCATGGCCTTCTAGCTCGCATGAAATACATGTTCTCCATTTCTGCATTGGCTTCCAAATTATAATTCTGCAAAATTTTCATCTTTGTGCAATCCTTAGTGTCATGATTTTTTGTACAAAACCCATAAAGCTGCACATTATCTAAAGGACATTCTTTCAAAGCATGCTTTCATTTGCATTTGGGATAGAATATATATAACTCTTGTTCTTGTTCATCTTGTCTTTTCTTTGTTTTTAAAGTGTCTATTTGATTTCCCAAGGTGCTTGAAAGGTCTGTTTTGTAATCTTCAAATGGATTGCCTAGTTCAGCTCTAGTAATATTTCCTGTGGTATATTTAGTGATCTTAGATGTCATAGCTCTTTTTCCATTTCTTGCCCTACTTCTGGAGTACTTTTGACACAAGTCAATAATCTCATCAAAAGGTAAATTATAAATGTCCCCTTTACCCATGAGATTGAGGTAATCTAGACACTCATCCTGGATGCCCTTAAGAAATATTGTTCGAGTAAGATCAACAGACATGGTTCTATGGTTTGATTTTTGTAGATTATATGAGAATCTTTCCAAGTATTACTATAAGGTCTCATCTTCTTGTTGATTCATTCTAAAGATGTCATCTCTAGAATATTTTGATCGACAGTAAGGTTGACACTCCTTCAAAAAGATTTTTCTTATGTCATGATAAAGGAATTAAGAGCTTAACTTACCTTAGTAAGTAAAGACCAAAAATTTTGGCATCGTTGCTAGGGAAGTACACCTAGAGGCACTCATCTAATGTATATAGATATAGAAGGATCTAAGGTTCTAATGATAACCTAGTGAAATGAGATTAACAATGCTCTCTTACAAGAGGTCCTTCCTTCTCGTTTCAAATGCTTAAGCATCAATTTAGATGAAAACAAATTTAATGAAATTCTTATTGCCTAGGTAACAAAACCGAGTATTAATGACTGGTTAAAAATCCTATCATTCCCTTACAAGAATCTTGCTTAATACAATCCTTTCCAATCCTTGGATCATAACAATTCAAAGCAATTTCAACACCTAACTAATCCAAGCAACAAATAAGATAAGTAACGTTGCAAACCAATGACAATTGAATCTCTTAAAAGAATCACTTATCAAACTGCAAATTGAATTTGACAATTACAAATCTGAATCACTTGGAAATCAAACCATGAACTATCTTTGAAATTAAAGCTAATAAGCAAATATTGAAATCATAAAACAACAAGCATATATATGTCAATCTTCAAGATCAATGTTGGTTGAATCCTTTTACAAGGCTCTTTTCACAAGGAATGCAAATCCTTTCCAATTAACAACTTCAATCACATAACCTTCCTTACAACACATAAAATAACCTCTGAGTTTTAAATCTATCTATCCAACTAGTCAAGAAACTTGATGACAGAGTGTACCAACATAGTGATGAGAACCCTTCAACACTTCACAAGCACACTGAAAAACAATTCACAAGAATATTACTATTAGATCTGAAGGCATAAACTCGATAGTGAAATCTGTATTAAGTCTGGAATTAAAAATGCGTAAACTGTACTTTCATGTGTCCAAAATCTAGCAGAAACATAATCTTTCCACATAGGTTATTTATCAAAAACCCTATAACAAAAGAAGCTCTTCCTCCTCCATATTATCCTAACATAATTCTATTAATTCCATCCAATAAGGTTGAAATTGGATCAGTTCCTTCATTTATGCAAAAATTCTCAAAATAGAAATTATTTTGTTCACAAAATCTGGAAATTCTATTGAAGTGGCTAGGTTTGACCAGTGTTGACTGGACACCTATTTTCTTCAAATTCGAAAGTGGATAGGTAATCCACCATCCGTGTACATTTAGCTTCATGCCCACAATCTTCAAATTCGCCAACCTGTTATGCAACATGTCAAACCATGGAGCAATTATAGGAAGTTACAACTTCTTGTAATTTTCTGGAAAATTTCATTTTTAACACAATAATTTCAAAATTAAATGTCAAGCTAAAAATAATGATAATGAAATTATATCATTTAGTTTCTAAGGATTATAGTTGGAATATGAAGGTTAAATGGTCAAAAATGATAATCAAAAGAGGATTTTTAAGTGAAATGGATAGTCATAATTTGATACCAACACCCACCAAAAGATTTAATTAAGAGGAAGCCTACACCCTTTTACCAAAAGATAAGTATTATGTTCTTTTTTTTGTAGTTTAATGTTTGGTTTCCTTTTAACATCAAGATTTGTTTGTATTGTATGCTAATAGTATTTTCTTTATATTTTTCTATGAAAGAAAGGATTGCAGAATACACAAAAGTTATGGAGAAGACTTCAAAGGACTTCAAGCATGGAAGAAGTTCTATTACAAAAGAATTCCTTCAGAATTGATTTCCTTCAAGGTTTGTTAAGAAACAACTGAAGGTATGTCTTAGACTTTAAGATTTTTTATAAAGTTCTCTTCATGTAAAAGGTATATACATTCTCTCTTAAAATTGTTTTACATTACTGACATCATTATCTATAGGGTTTTGAATCACAAAGATTCTTATTAGGTTGATTAATCATTAGATTCAATATACCTGCATTATATTGTCATTCTCATGGAACCCTAAAATGGTTCATTGTAAAAACCCTAACCTAAGGGTATGTCAATATATAGGAAATCGTAATCTACCTATGGTTATTGATGAAATCTAGAAAACCTATTCATTTTACGTTTAAAGTTTTGGTATTATCAAAAACCTATTCCCTTAGGGTTTGCTGTTAATTTCTATTTTATGTATTAAAAACATAGATATTTAGGGTTTGGTGAATTAGGGTTTATGAGAAAAATTCTTATAATATTTAGAGTAAGACCATGGGAGGGACAATGTTGCCATGTAAGGAGCACCAACATTCCCGAGAGGAGGGAAATGACCAGGATTCCCGTCAGGGGGAAAAATTGGGTTGGTGAACCCCGAAAAAGTTGCCATCAAGAACGAAAAAGAAACCTACTCAAGCTAACACGAACAAGACCTAACCGGGTAAATGTGAACGCGGCCGAATAAATTTTAAGACAAAGGAACTGAACTTGACCTTTTCATGTTTTAAGAGTCGAGAAAAGGACAAAAAGGTGACTCTAGTCGCCTTCGAATGTTTTGTGAGCCCGAAGTGACAAACTTCTCAAGTGAGCCTTTTCTTTTAAGGAGTCCGAAAAGGATCAAAAGTGACTACTCTGGAGAAACTAGGCAAGGGGTTTACCAAACAATCCGTAAAACTGCATATACACCTTAGCGATCATATGAAAGCCAAGGACTTTCCGTATGGCAGTCAATCTTCCCGAATGCTGTGTTCGGTGCGTCATGGGCTGTAAGGCGGTAGACATGGCTTCCTATGGATCAAGGATGATAACCTAGTGGAGTCTCCTCATATATACGCAACGGTACGTGGGAGCCCAAGTCCGTACTAGACCACAGTTGAATCACACAAGGAGAAACCACCCAACCTTAATGCGAGAACAAAAGTGACTAGGTTTAACGACGCCGGAGCACGTCTCTAGCCTAGACCTCTAGAATGTTTGCATTATGTTCCAATGCATTTTTAAGTTGATTCGGTTTATTTTATGGTTGATCTTTAGTTAAGTTTCAATTTAAGGCCCTACCATATGTGATCTTTCACAATTTCCTAGATTCAAGCTACATGCGAAAGAAAGCCATTTCGTTCGATGAATACTAACTACGAGAAGGTTAAGAGTTTCAATCAAACAAAATGAACACAATCAACCAAACACCCTAATGCAGCTAATGGAAAGTAAACAAAACTTTTTCTTTTCAATAATGTAAATAACGAAAAGTTCTATTCCATTCACTATTAAATGCAAAAGAGATTAATTGTTTTTCCCTCTATAAGCACAATGCACTAGAATGGATTTTGAAAGATAACAACACCGAGCAAAGGAGCAAATTCACTCGATGAAGACACAATAAAATCCCAAGACACTAAAACAATTCTCCAAATCAAAAGGAAAACAAGGCTTCATACGAGCTATGTGATCTAAGCTCAAACAAAGCTAGAATGAAATCCAAGCAAACAAGAGGAAGTTCTTCGGAAATCACTCAACAACACTTCAACAATCACTGAAAAAAGTGCGAAAAGCAATCACAAGCTTAACTGGACGATAAAAGAACCCAAAACTCCCACGGGAGGCCCGACACACACGGCCACTAGATGCCCTAGGGTTGAGGTGTGCAATCGATGGAAAGAGGCAAACACCTGAAGGACAAAGGTTGCAAACCAGTCAAACAGGGCTTAAGCGCACTCCAGCAACTGAAAAAGAGGTGGCAAAAGTAAATCCAAGCTCAGATAGCAAGCAAAACAAGTGGACCAAAAGGCTAAGAGGCTTGGCGCGACTGTCAGGCTGTAACTCGCGCTAAACAGGGATTGGCGCGGGTTGTCAGTTAGCAACAAATGCCACTAGCGCGACTGTCAAAGGGAAAACCACGCTAATAAAGTTTGCCAATTCAAAAAGAAAAATAAGCAATCCAGGGATTGGTTTACAGTATCCAGGCAAGTCAGGAAGCAAGAGGCAACAAGAAATTCAATCCAAAAAGCTGTCCAAGCAAGCAAACAAGAGAAAACCAAAGAGGCAAGACAAACTCCAAATTGTTCAGTCCGTAAACCAAACCGGAGGTTGACTGAGGCGGCTTTGATCTACTTCACTACTGCAAAGCGATAGTGTTTCAAAGGGTATCTGGCCGTGTTTCAGACTTCGTCTAAGTTTACAAAACAAACAACAAGCTAAACTCCCCAGTGGAGTCGCCAAATTGTTGGAGAGGTAAATCCCCTCTATGGATAGAGGCGATCCCTACTAGCCCAGAATGGGTCTAGCAACAATCAAACAATGCTATCACGCAAGTTCCTAATTGCAAATAAAAGGTAGGTGATGAAGACCTACTTGAGATCCAACGCTTTGGTTTGTAGAAGAGACATCGCCCACGTTCCTTTGCCTTGGCCGTTCACGATCTTCCACTATCCACGTGAATGGACACTTGCACACAAAGAGAACAACACAAACACAAGCGTGAAATCTAATATATGCAATTATACACCAATCAGGAAGGACATAATTCAACATTAACCATTACAAGTACAACGAGAATGGAACCATAATGATAGTCATCTATTATTAATAATTCAACAAAGGAGAATACAACCAGCGTCCTGACGTCAAGTCCTCCTTTGGCTGGGTGCTCAGCTACACAAGTCTTGCAAAAGCTTGAAGGGATGAGGGACAAGCTCTCTCTTTCTTTAGTGACAAGATTTCCTTACTTAGGTAAAGCCTTATGGATACAAAGAAGGCTTCTTACAACTCCAATCTTTTGATATCTTCCTTTCAGCACAAGTATTGCCACAAGAGTCAGAACTATCAGAACTAGAACTAGAACTAGAACTAGAACTAGAACTAGCTTGCTCAAGCCATGGGAACAAGCTTTTATAGAGGAAAAGGAAGAGATAAGGTCAATCCCCCACAATAATGGATTTGGCTTCATCACATGGAAACTTCCATGGAATGGTGGCAAACTACTTTCCATCCAAGGAGATTCGAAGCCAAACCATCCTCACTCAACTTGGAATCAATTTGGTGAATGAGTTGGACAGAACCTTCAGAGGTTTGATTAGTTCAAAACTTTGCCCAAAATGGTTGGCGCGATTGCGACTCTGGGACAGAGCGCTAATGGCACGCCCTTTCAATAGGATTTTCCCCATTGGTGCGGGCATAACACAGGGCACCAGCGCTAATGCAAAAAGGGTTATTTTTAAGGGCAATGAGCAGGAGATGTCTTAAGGGCATATGAAGTTCATGTTTAGAGGTGAATAATGCAAGTGGTTTCAAGTCTTGTCACTTCTCACAAGTCCCGAAATGGGTCCTCCAAGATGTGGGAGAGGGGTAATAGGGACGGTGACAAATGGTGACAAATTAC
The DNA here is from genome assembly GCA_000404065.3 of Pinus taeda. Lineage (NCBI taxonomy): Eukaryota > Viridiplantae > Streptophyta > Pinopsida > Pinales > Pinaceae > Pinus > Pinus taeda. The sequence continues at coordinate 5,123 of APFE030761214.1, read as the reverse complement.
TGTGTAACAATAGTCCCATAACAACCAACCTTCCATGCCCCTAGTTTGTGAAGAGGCTCAAACTCGAAATCCAGGTGATTGTGGAAGCACTAAATAAGTGTGACAAGAAATAGATTTCATGCTAGGAGGTGTTAGATGAGGCGCGAGTTTACATTGGTGACACAATTTCCTAAATATTTTTTTTATTATTGAAAACTCTAGGGAACCGTGTGGTCTGATGAGATGTCATGTGGGTTATATACAAATGAATTGGAATATGGAAGACATGATGCTTCGTAACTAAACTAGTCTTTCAACAATGACCACATGCATAAAATACTTTTTAGAGGTGAGTGACTATGTCGATTCCCTCCTTTCAAATGTTGAACCACTAAATTAACCTCATTTCCTTAGGCGAGGATGCATCCATATAATTTCATCTCTATTCATGAGGGAGATTTGAGCCACAATTATGGTTCAATTTACGTGAAAAGTTATAACCTTGTTAATGAGTCAGCGCTACAAGCTCCAAGTACCTTTACTCTAAGCAACCAAGCTTAACTAGTTATAAGCTCTTTGGGCAAATCTGTCCCTTCGAAAGGAGCCCGTAGATAGTGTGAAAAGGGAGCTTAAACTATTGAAACCAATTGGTTGGAGCATTAATCTAAAGAGGATAGTGAATAATGGACATCGTAAGCTCCATTACAAGTGTTGTAGTGATAGTACCAATGCTACGATGGGTTACAGTGTTAGGTGATATTTATCCAGTCTAGGGTGGTAGTTTTAATGAGAAGGAAGGTAGAATTGACATGTGCATTGATAGATATGATGGTTATATAGATAAACACATAGATCAAAATGGATGAGGTGTTATAGATTGTGGGAGATATTTCTGACAAACTTGGGACTACTAACTCAAAGAAACGTAAGGGTAGTGTGAAGGAACATTATATTAGGGAAAACTTATTTCTGTGAGAGGTTGCATCAAACATAGTTTTGATATCTCACATTGCAAACAAGGCTGAGGAATGAAAAACTTGAGGGCAGGTAGGTCTAACAAAAGAACTAACATACAAAGAAATGCCACGAAAACTAGTGGCTCAAACTTGAGCAAGGAAGGAGTAAACTTTCTTTGATACCATGCTAAACTCACAGATGTAAACAATAGATTAAGATAAATGTGGAATATATTTTATTCACAAATATGTACATATTTATACATTGTCTTATGACCCTTGGTTTTCATATTCCAAGTGGTCCCTTGGACTTCCATGGTTGTTCACATTCATCCACACCAACCCTTAGTGGATTAGGTGTCTAAAATACCCATAATAAAGAGAGGCATCCTATAAGCATACATTCCAATGTGGTGCCATCCTATTGTCCATGCAACATGCTTCTATTGAAAATTGTATGCATGGCCAACATCTTTGCGATGTCAACCTCTATTATATACACAACTACTGACTCAATGATGTGTAAACTCTACATTATGCCACATTGGATGTACAATCTTGCCACATGGTGCTTTACATATGTGCCACAGGTCACCCTATCCATTTTTTTTCTATTTGGTGTGAACTTCAAACCACCATGACTTTTTAATACATACTTTATTCACTAGTACAAAATGAGAGATTAGTGACTACATGACTAAAAATTTAGTCACCACAATTATTTCAAGTGAATTACTACTAAATTTGAGAAATTTTAAGTGACTCAACTAAAAACGACTAACTTAAATGACTAATTTATTATAGGGATAAAATATATGACTATATAATAAATGACCCAATTAAAAATGACTAATTTAGTCCAAGACTAAAACACGGCTACATAATAAGTGACAAAATTAAAAATAATTAATGTAAATGACTACTATAGTTCAAGAATAAAAATATGACCAACTAACATAAGGGGTCTCTAAATCCATCTACAATGTTAAAATTTAGGTAGATGGATTCAACGACCCCCTTAAATGGGTCTATGAATCCATCTATAATGCTAAAATTATAACAATTTTATATGATACAAAGTATAAGTTTACAATATATAGTAGTTTATACTCCCTTTGGAAGGAGGGACAATAAAGAGAGTTTAAAACTAATATAGAAGGGTTTTAAGGGTTAATATGATTTTGTTTCTCACATCTTAGACAAATAAAACACTATTTGTTATAGGTTTTTTGTGGTGTTGTTACATAAAATGGTTGATTATTGTACTATATTCATAGAGACAATGATTTTATTAATTTGAATTCAAAACATGTTTATTTAAACTTGGTCAATTAACATAAATCTAGATTACTCTAAAGCCATATTATTCTATAAATAATTCTATAGATACCTATATTATAAAATGTGCACAAATTCTAATAGGTCATTCCCATTCTTAGAATGTGCACACACTTTTATTAGAAAACCATACATACTAACAATTTTTGTGGCTCTTTATGTAAAATAACATGCCATGGAACCCATATCCAGGTCAAAATCTGAATATCCGTTAGAGAGTATCTATTTGGTTGTTTGAGGGTTACTTCATATTCCTTGAACTCTAAAAACTTTATTTATGGCCCAAGACCCTATTTTATCCTCCCCTAGAGATTGTACATTCCCCAAGATTGATTCTTATCATGTAAATCATACCAATGGTGACAAATATCCCCTAGAGATGTCCAATGACGTGGTAATTCAAATACTCGTTCAAGAAGATTGATCATGGGAAGATTCAAATATGACACAAGCAACTTATAATCCTTCCTTGACCATTGTTAAGGATCCAAGTGCCATACATGGTGCAAAAAGCCTCCTAATGATATTGATTCCAAACTTAGAGCCCCCAAGATCCCATTATGACACACAAAACCTTCAAATAACACCCATAGCACACCTAAAGGCTGGACATATATTAGATAGGATATGTATGGTGGTTTGATACCTTATTCACGCCCATTGAACTAGAGAAGTTTTGTTTAGGGCCTAAGGATCTGTTTTAGTGGCTACAACCACCCTCCAAATTTTTCCTTAGCCTGTTTAGGAGCCTTCCTACCAACCTTACATAGCACTTTGTCTTGCTTTCTCAAGTATACAAGATTTAGTGTTTTTCATGCACATAGGCAGCTTGTCAATCATAGCTTGATCCATTTCCCTCACAGGATGTTAACCCAAACTTGGTCTAACTACAGGCTGAGCACCTTCCCCTAGAAAATTACACATTTCTGGAGGCAAACCAGCCTTCCCTCCAGAAATTGCGCAATCCTCTTTGGAAGCTTGCTGGGCTCTAGGATTGCGCAATCCTGCCAGTCAACACTCCCACTAGGATTTGTTCAAATTTCCCCAATACAGCTACTAAACCTAGAATTTGCACAAATATGGGCAATAGTCAGCTGCTTTTCCTAGAACTCACAAACCTCCTGGGTAGTGAGTCCAGCTTCCAGCCAGAAACACACATTTTTCTCAAGGAGTTGAGCAGCTGCATGCATGAGCAGTTTGGTTGACCAGTTCCACCTAGGACCGAGGAAACTTGACTTGCATGTGTGCATGATTGGTTCTTCCTAGAATAGAAAAAGGAAACATTAAAAAAGCATCCGATGATTCAGGGAGCTATTTTTCATAGCCAAGGGTTACATGCAAAGTTGTTTTAGAAGTTTCCCTTCAAGTGTCACTTTTTCCTATATTTGTGGCATGCGCCTCATGAGCCCAAACTTATTTATTCGACGCATCAGAGCTCATTATTTCACGTTGATCTTGGACATCTGGCATCCCACAACATATCCAGGACTCTTCGACACATCCAACTTAGCTATTCATGGGTAAGTGGCCTCAACTTGTTTTTTTTAGCATTTCTGTCGCTTTTTCTATATTCGTTTGTATGAGTGTTGTTTGCTTTATTTATTTGAACACTTGCTATCATTTACATGTATACTAGCATGTCCTAGCTTTGGTTTAGTTTTTGTTACTATCTCACTATTGTCACATGCATGAAATTTTTTCACACAAATGTTCGCCCAACTGGCGAACTGCTTCACCCACATGCATGTTGATCTATTTGTTGAATTTTTCATTCATGTTTTGCATGCACTATCAATCACTTCTACTTTCACTTAGTGTTGCCATGCATTCATTGTCTTAATTGATTTCAGTTGCCTATCAGTGAGTTGGGCCAACATTGGCCCCGACTCTGCCCCACTGAGACTGCTTTGTGCAATCTAGGGAAGGAAGGCTCTACCTTCCTCTTCAGAAATGTGCATCTTTTTTCCAGTACTAGCCTCCAGAACTTTTTTTCACATTTCTAGAGGACAATGAATTCTGGCCCAGGAAATTATGCAAATCATTCCGTAGGCCTGCAGTCCTTCCCAGTTGGAATTGTGCATTTCGCAATTCCAACAGCCAGTAGCTAGTCTGGATTACACAGATCCAACAGTCCAAAATACCTTTTGCATAGTTCTGGCAGACAGTCATCCAACCTCCTAGAAGAAATTGCGCAATCTTGCTCATCAGTTTCCCAAGTATATGCTGTGTCATTCCTCAGAATTTGCTTTGTTTTCACTGACATATTTCTTGCCATGCATGTTGCATGTCTCTAGATATTTCAGGTTTTCATCTGTCTCAATGGCTTCCAAGAGAACAAGATCTTAAGACACTGATGGAAATGCAACTAGAGTAGCAGTTGAGCAAGTGTCCCCTAGTCTGATGATCTATGAAGACACAAAGTTATATCTAGACAAGGACATCAAACTGAAGTGGCAAGAAGTCAATGAAACATTTGCAGGCACTTTTGGGGAACACCTTGAAGACCGTCAGGTGTATGTGAACATTCACAAGTCTGGCTTGTATCGGGTTGCATGTAGACATCCCGTGTTCCCAGGCACAAACATGATACACTGGATCGTCTCTCACACTGATTTGGAGACGATGGCCTTGAGAAATATCAGTGAGATGAAGCTTGTGACCTTCTAGGAATAGGATTATGATGAGATGTATCAGATGTCAAAGTGTGTGACAATCATGGAGACTCCATTCAGTTTACCCAACAAGAGTTCTAACTCCAAATACATTCTAAAGGATTGGGTAAAGGAGCCAGCTCATTTTAGGATGACATCCAACTAGGTCTATAAGACAAAGACACTGAGGAATCCATAT
>APFE030761207.1:0-31058 GCA_000404065.3 Pinus taeda | reverse complement strand
ATCACTGTGAAAGATATAGTGTGAAAGGGTAGCAATTAAGAATTACACCTTTATTACTATAACTGAAGAAAAACATTTAAAATAGCTTAGATTAAGTTCAGGGTAATCTGTGATTAAATCCTGGAACTATTCTTTTTCCTTGCCATTAACTGTAAAGCACAGAAGCATGAAAGAGATATGAAAAGATAACAAAACACATAACGAAAGAGTTGTAGGGAAAACTTATTGTGCCATGAAATACGCAGGAATCCTGTAAATTTCAGCTAAACACCACATTGCATCAAACAACACAGAGCTTTGGAAATTCCATCGGCTTTTGTATTACTTCTCTGGGAGTTTACAGTAAAAGAACTATAGAATAGAAATCAACAACAACCAATCCCTGCACACTCATGTGAGGGGGAATATATAGAAATGTTTCATACAAAATATCTCAGGCATTGAGTCATCTGAGAAATAAATATCTTCACCAACTCGTACAGGAAATAGCAGATAAGAAGTTATTGCAGCTTTCAATACAACATGAATGCTCTTTAATTCTATCAGAAGATTTTGACCTTTGGAGGTCACTGAGTCAGTTGAACGCTTTGTTATAAATGAAGAATGACGTGTCTTTGCAGCTCTGTCCTTCTATAGCTTTTCGGCCCTGTCACTTGTGACTATCAGTGCTACTGTGGTGGCCGAATGGTTTTGCTGAGTTGGCTCAGCCTCTTTTCTCCATACATGCTGATATATCAAAATTTTCCTGTGCATGACAACTTACATATTTCAATGGAAAAAACTTGATTACTGGGTCTGGTTTGACAATATTAATTGTATCAATCCATTCCAGACTTCCTGTGTGGGAAATTGATGCCTTAAAATTGCCTCTATAGTTTCATCCGCCTCTGTATATTTATAAAAATTCGGAGGCACATAAAACAAGTGATTGATTTCTTTCATGATAAAAAATAAGCTCTCTACACTGTTGTAGAGATTTTGTCCTGATGCTGGCCCTGATTCTCCTGAAGTGTTGGGATTTTCTGCAATCTGATTTGTAGAAAAGGTGTTGACCCTCTTGGCATAATTTTCATGGGATAGTAGTCTTCCTGAGCTGCCCATTAAACTAGGAATACCTCGGTTCTGCAATGCTATAAATTTGTCCATGAATTTATTAATCTCCGTCTGCATATCCTGACTTCTTCTCTCTAATGTCTGTACCAGGGTTCTTAGTGTCAGGACCCTTTTGACCATCGAAATGGTCTCACTCCTGTTGGTAATTCCCATTGTGGCCAGCTGAGAACTTGTTCTGTGATTAATCACATTGATCATTCTGGTGGCAGCCTCAGGCATATTGCTTAGACATGCCCTGGCTCTTTGGATTTCCCTATGTGCTTTTCCAATAAGCCCCATCTTCTCATGAATAGCCTCAATATATTGCCACTAGTTAGTGATGGATTGGCCAATATTGGCCCATAGGACTCTCTTGAGCTCAGCTGTTACTTTATCAAGTGTGAGCTCTTTCTCTAGCTCATTTATCCTCCTTTTGAGAGTCTTTATCTCTCTTTCTTTCTCAGCTATATTTTGCTTGGATTTACCATATCTTTCATTGAGCTTAGCCAAAGTTTCTTTGGCTTGACTCAGCTCTGTCATTTGGGCCTCCAAGACCTGAATTTCATTCCTGAGTTTCTGCATATCAAGACTTTGAGCCTGCTCTATTGTTGGTGCTGAGGTAGAGGGTGTTGTTTGATCTGTCTGCTGAATGGGAAGGGCAGTGGTTTGAGGAGCTTCTTCCAGATTGATCATTTCTGGAGGGGGCTGAGAAGTTTGGCCTGCCTCTTTCTGCTGCAATGCTACCTGCAGTGCAACCTCTGATTCTCCCAACTTTTCTTGTGTTAGGTTGAGTTGTTTATAGAGTGACACCAGCATAGTTGCTTCATCCTTGTCATGTCTCAGTTGGGCAACTTCTTCAGTTTGGGGATGAAGATTTGCTAGGATCTTGATCATCTCCCTTAATGCTGCCATATCTGCATCCCTTAGCTTCAACAGCTCCTGCACAGCTTTGAAATCCTTGGGATCATGCCCAAGATCTATTATGATGTCCTCCAAAGATTTGATTCTATTGTCCTTTGCTTGAGAGGATGCTCTTTCCAACTCAAGTTGGGAAGTTGTATTATTTAGGCTATTTTCTAGCCTGTAATTCGCCAATTTTTTATCTGCCAAGGAGGCATATACCATCTCACCCGTTTGCTTATGTAATTCTATCTGATCCATCGGGTGGATGTCCTTGGAAAGGACCTCAAGGTTGGTCCTGATGTAGTTTGCAGGTGACTACGGCTGCATCACGGCTGGCATGAAGTGGCTCATAATCATCTTGCCCTCCTGGACATCATAGGCAGACATAAGTCTTTGCTGGTTGGTGGGAGTCATTTTCAACAGATGATTATATAATTGTATCCTTATGGGCTCATTCCTCTTCTTTATGTCCATGAACTGCTGCTTGATGCTCAGTTCACCTCCTCTTTGTTGGCTTGAGGAGCTAACTTCTCCTCCTGCTATCATCTCTTGTTCCTGCTGGAAGGAACTTGTAGAGGCCTCCATGCTAGGTGGGCCCATGCCCAAAGATTTCCCTATTGGCATTTCTTCCTCTGAAAAAGGATTCAATCTTTGCCTCTTTTCCCCTTGAGTTGTTGATGTTGTGAGGGGAGTCTCTCTGTCCCTTTTCCTGCTTATATCCTCCTTTTGAGGGGTTTGAAGGACTAAAGCGTCAGCTCTTGTTTCTTGCCTACGAGGCACAATTTGTGGTGGCTGCTGCTCAGTGACCATTGGGGCCTCTGCTGTGTGCTCTTCTTGCACTAGCTGTTCGTTTTCTTGTTGCTGTACCTGTTTTTGTTGCTTTGCCTATTGTTGTTGCTGTGCTCCCTGCTGTTGTACCTGTTCTTGAAGTGGTTGCTCTAGCTCCATTTCTTTCTCCTTGCCTTTGCTAGAGGTTTGATCTGTAGCTTTGACTGCCTTGTGATGTGCTTTGGAGGATGAGGCAGCTTCTCCCACTTGAGTGCCTGTAAGAGCAAATACCTATGCAGGAAGTTCTAAGTCAGCCATCTTTAGGAGATTTCTTTGTGCTCTTTCATTTAATTCTTCTTGTGTGACGGGTTCCTCTAAGGTGCCTCTCTTCCATTTTGTTTGATTTGCATATTTTCTATGTGAGGCAACCTCACATGGTGATAATTGGACAGCCTATACTTGACCCTTCTTAAGGTTATGAAGTGATTGGGGTCATAAGGTTTCCAGAGGAAACTGGTCTTTAGGCCAAGGCCTTCTAGCATTCTGTCTGCCTCTTGCCAGCCTTCCTCCCTTTTGTTATAAACAAAGTGGCCCAATTGGTTTTTTACCTTCAGCTGTGCTTTTTTGCCTTTAACTGAAAAATTCTTCACATCAGCATTCCCAAACTGCCTGAAGTATTCAAGGGAAAGCAACCTCATAGGCACATATTTGGGCAGTCTGTATGGGGGTAACTCACAACCGTATATTCTAATAACGGTGTGATTTTGGTAAAAATACCAATGCCCAATGCTGTATACCTTGGACAACTGAAGGATCCTCTGGATCTCATCGGTTAGTCTTGGAGGAGGTGAGCTCAGGAACAGAGACATAGCTAGGTGGATAAAAAGGTCTATAAACTCACATTAAGTGTATGGAGAATAGGGTGTGCAGTGAATAACTGAGGTCCAATACACTACTGACCTTGGATTTCCTTGTGCATCCACTCTTTTCATAGTAAAAGAAAATTTCTCATGTTGATAGTATAAAATCAAGTGGTAGATGTAAGAGGAGTATCTGAACACCCTTTCCCTTGATAGGTTCATCAATTGCTCATGAATTTTGTCTGATATATAGGTGGCATAGTCATAGCAGATTGGAGTTTTGCCAGGGGAAAACAGGAGCATCATTACCAGTACAGTTTCATCAACATACTCAATTGAGTTATAACCCAGAATGGGACTAATCATATCTGCAAGGTCCCTGCCCAATGGGTTGAGGTAAACATGAGAAATGGGAGGGTACTGCATAGTATCAGATTTAATATATAGCTGGTTCAGCTTGTTGATCTGAGCATCTGTCATCTTAGCTCCTTCATTTATCAGATCAAACAAAGATAAAGGAACCAATTTCTTCTCAGTTTTGAATTGCAACATCTCTCTGATAGCCTCAGGGGTAATATAGAAAACAACTGAGCCTGAAGGGTCAAGCACAGCCCTCTAAGTGGCATCATAACCATCAGCACATAGGTGAATTAGGTCAGGAAATGGATTGACCTGAGGAAGCTTGAAGATTGGGAGGAAGGAATCCCGAATGCCCAATACATCTGTTCCAGTCTCATGTTTAGTCTTTAGTTCATTTAACAGGTGGATGTGGAACTTTCTGTGCAATAGAAATTCCTCTGAGATTTGATAATCCAAATCTGCTAATGCCTGCCACTCCAATTCTATCTAAGGGGCATTTAAAGGGGCAACGTTGAGGGCTACATGTGCTACTGGTGTATCCATGGTTACTTTAAAAGTCTGTTGATATGTAAATTAGTGTTAATGTGCAGAGTAACAGAAAAGAGTGTTTCTTGGAAGGGTCAATTGCAGCAATCGAAATACTGCACACAACAGTAAAAAAGGGGAAATACTTGTCCTTAATAGACTCTTTCACAGTAATTTGTTGTAGTGCGGGTTCCATGTTCATGATTGCGCGAACATAATGTAGGTTTTGTGAAAGCTTTGGTAAACAAGGCTTAGCCAGTGAATTTCGACCTTGTAACTTCAAATGGGAACTAGGCATAGGGGATTTGCCGGTCAGTTATACGTTTTTCTGTGTTTTAAGTTACTTTACGTGGTTTACAGACAAAATCAGGCGCAAAGAGGATTTACAGTGATAAATACCTGGTAACACTGACAGTCCTGGTCACGAATGCTGGTGGATTGGCGCGTCGATGGCGTCCAGGTCGAATTCAGCAGGTTGGCGTGAGTTTGGACGTAAAATGCATGCAGAAGACACAACAGTCATTTTTGCAGAAAGTGAAAAAAACGCGAAATTTTGGCCAAAATATGGATTTTTTGGAACATTGGCGACTTTTTGGATGACGTCAGCATGACGTCATTAGGTGGGGTCAAGGTCGGATGACGTCATCAAGTGACGTGGCGGCTTAAGAGTGGTCCACGGGGATGGTGAGGTGGAAGACAGGTGGAGCAATGGCGGACGAGGGCACCGACGCGGCGATGACGTAGCAGTGATGCTGGCAGGGCGGGTTGGCAGAGACCGGAAAACGTAGGTGGTATGATATCGCACCGCCTTCCATACGGAAGTAGAATTGTCAGAGGGGGTTCTGATACGTTGTGTGGATGACACATGGCCGAGGCCTGACATCATCCTCTGACAGATATCGGAAGCTAACTTACGGACGTCGGGGCCAGTCCGATATGCATGTGGACCGTTGGATGAAAGGCGCCCGATCGGACGGTCGACGGGTCAATGACTTGTCCGGACGATACAGCGTCGGGTGGGTAATAAAATATGTATTTTTCATGGGATTTGTGCCCGGCAAGACCTGGAATATTGGCGAATTTGCATGGTTTTTCAATGTATTCTTTATAAAATCACGCATAGCTCCAGGACTTTGGATAAGTCGAGAAAGTGGGTTTTTTAGGAAATTTTGCCGTTTGAGCGGGTTAAGGGTGAAAATGGGTTTTTTACAAGGCTTTTTTAGCACATGAAGGGTTGAATAGGTAAATGAATTTTGAAGGAGGAAAAGAGGTAAGGCTTGGGGTTCTTAAACTGAACATATGTCAATTTGATTCCCTAGTAGTGAACATATGCCTATAATGCCAAGGGGGGAATATTTATAGAATGCTTGGGGTTTATACACCATGGTGTTATAATAGTAGGGAAAGGGTGACATAGGGAATTAAGATAATAGAAGTTAGGGGTTAATATGGAGGGAAAAGGTGAATGAGGAGTGATATCACTAAGTTTATTTGAAACCCACTTAGCTTAGAGAGTAGATCAAAATGAAAAGAATTTTGCACAAGAGATGTGGCTCTTAAAGGAAACCAGAACCAACATAAAACCTTGAATTCTTTCATAGACACAACTGGTGTAGTGATGTTAGTAATGAGTGTAAAACAAGGAAAAAAGGAATTTAGACATGCTCCATTGTGTTGTTTTCCTTATATTGACCAGCAAGATTCAGTTTGAAAGGAATACCACTTCTACAACCCCATCTACCTACCCATCTACTTGCCTAACATTTTTTGTTTCTTCTTGGAGGGTGCACTTGGACTTGCAGACCCTTATGTGCCTTTTCTTTTCCATTGGCTTTTTCTTTTGATTTCCTATTTAGAACTACCCTTATTTCTTCCAAGGCCCCAGATCAAGCAGTTGGGGACCTTAGTTTCTCTGCCTAACTATTGGTCTGCCAAGATTTAAACAGTTTGGGCAGACTTCTTTCTCTATTCTACAACAGAAAATTGAAACATGGCATGCTCCAGATTAGTCTATTAGACCATCCATCAAAATTTAGTAAACATGAAGGTATGTAAACACCTTGTCTTCTCTTGGAAATATGGGATCTTTGTATCAGCAAAGCAGAGCATATTTGGCATTTGAATTTGCCAATCATGAAATATGAAAGCTATTGGTATAGGTATCCAACACACAACATCAAGCATGTCATCAACGCGTACTTAGATGATCTCGCTGCTCATTCTCGAAAGAGAACTGATCACCCTAGCCACCTTCGAATGGTTTTCGAGTGATGTCGTTTTTATAAAATCCGGTTGAATCCCAACAAGTGCGTTTTCGCGGTTACGTCTGGTCGGTTGTTAGGGTTCATTGTGTCAAATGAAGCGATTCGCATTGATCCCTTCAAGGCTGAGGCAATAGTTTGGTTGCCTCCCCCATCCTCAATTCGTTAACTTCAGAGTCTTCAAGGGAAGGCTAATTTCTTAAGGCAGTTTATAGCGAACTATGCCGAGATCACTAAAGGGTTCATGCGGTTGCTACGAAAAAGATTTCCATTTTCATGGGATGAATTTGCGCAATGATCGTTTGATGCTTTAAAAAAGCACTAGTCTCTACCTCGCTTTTGAGTCCACCAGATTATGGCAGAGACTTCCTTTTATATCTCGTTGCGGCATAATCAACCATTGGTATGGTTCCGATTCAGGAGGATGATGCTCTCACCGATCATGTGATTTATTATTTGAGCCGAGGATTAATAGGTCCTGAACTTCGCTATTCTCCGGTTGAGAAGTTGGCCTTGGCAGCTGTCCATGCTGTCCAGCGGCTCCGTCATTATATCTTGCTACGAAAAACTTTTGTCTTAGCAGCGGTCAATCCATTTCAATTTGTCCTCAGTATGCGAGTGACTGGGGGCAAATATAATAGATGGATAGTCAACTTGCAAGAATTCGATCTCGAGTTCTTGTCAGCCAAGTCTAAGAAATCCATGGTTTTCGCTGAGCTAATTTTTGAGCTGCCTTGTGGAGAGGATAAGGTTTATGAGGAAAATTTTCCCGACGAACATGTATTCCTCATCTCTCGACTCGTCCCTTGGTATGGAGATATCAATGTATATCTCCAAAATTCGAAGTTTCCCTCTACTTTCTCCAGGATGAACGTCATAAATTACGTCACCTAGCTAAAAACTATGCTATCATTGGTGATACCTTATACCGTCGAGGGGTTGATTCAACCCTATAGCACTGTTTAACCATGGGGGAAGCAAATTCTGTGCTTAATGATCTCCATAGTGGAGCTTGTGGTGGTCATCTATCATGGCTTGCTACAGCCCAGCGCATCTTACGTGCTGGCTATTTTTGGCCTTCACTTCTTAAAGACTATGTGGAAGCGGTAAAACGTTGCCACCCTTATCATATATTTACTCGAAAGATGCGTGCTCATCCAGATCCTCTTTTTCCCTTTGTCACGATCGGTCCTTTTACTAAGTGTGGTATCGATTTTACAACTTGTAATCCGCCTTCAGCGGCGAATCACAAGTACATTATTGTGGCTATAGACTACTTTACGAAGTGGGTCGAGGCCATGCCCACTTATGAAAACGATAGTGACACGGCAAGTTTGTTTCTTTTCAATCAGGTTATCTCAAGATTCGGTGTCCCGAGAGAGATTGTCACTGATCATGGTAGTCACTTCCAGAATCAACTGATGTCTGAATTGGCTCTTAAATTAGGTTTTTGCCAAGAGCACTCGTCTCCTTATTATCCTCAGGCCAATGGATAGTTTGAGGCAGTCAATAAAACTCTTAAGACGATACTCCAATGAACAATCGATAAAACTTGGTCCAATTGACACGTTATGTTGTATTTGGCTCTTTGGGCATACCAGACCTCCGTAAAGACTGCTATTGGTTTTACACCTTTTCATTTGGTTTACGGGATGGAATCTATCTTTCCAATTGAATGTGAAATTACATCTCTTAAGTTAGCTGTAGAGCTTCTTCGAGAGACTTTGAGTCTCGAAGAGTGCCTCCTTCACCTAGAACATCTCGATGAGCAGCGTCGATATGCTGCCACGATGAATGAGGCTCATAAGAAAAGGGTCAAAACGTAGTATGATAAATATGTCCGTCCTCGAGTCTTTTCTGATGGTGACCTTGTCTTGGTCAATGACCAAGATAAAGACACCTTGTGGGCAGGCAATTTTAAGCCTATGTGGTACAGTCCTTTAATTATTAAACGACTTTTGGAAAAAGGATCATACGAGTTAATCGATTTTGAGGGAACCAAGCTGGCGGAGCCCCAAAACGGGCTCTACCTAAAGAAGTACTTTGCTTAAGTAGTGGTTAGGCAATGGCTTCTTTGCATATTATGTATATTTGTACATATATCATCGAGAGTTTTGTGATGTCAAAACTTTTTGGTCTGCTGTTGCAGGTGTTGATGGATAACTTGGTCTATTTTGGGTTCGCCGATGGTGCTAGTCGGCACACTCAAAATCTCACTTCCGCAGATTGGGTACTCTATTATCCAACTGGTCAATTGATGGTATTTAGAGGCATATGAATTGTTCTTGCTTCGAATAATATGGCTAAGTATACTGTCGTTATTAATTTACTATCCGAGGCAATCTCTTATGAGATCGACGCGTTGGTAGTTTATCTCGATTCTCAATTGATAGTGTCTCAATTAAATAACATTTATCGGGTAAGGGATCCATGTTTATATCGCCAGTATTTAAAAGTGAGGTTGTTGCAAAGATCATTTGTTTATATTAATTATTTTCACATTACAAGATCTCATAACTGGTTAGCTAATTCTCTATCGCTAATTCAACATTAGACTGGCACACATCAATAATTCATCATAAATCAAAGCATCAAAAAGTCAACTATCTTATATATATATAATATATATATATATATACATATATATATATATATTTATATATATATATATATATATCGTCATAAAAGTATCTCAAGTGTACATATGTTGTCCAAAAATATACAAAATTGGGACTCAAGTTCCCATAATCATGACTGGCATATCTAATGCCCTGGCTCTGGTTGAGCGGCCAAGTAGGTAACTATCGTGTTGGCTACATGCCGAAACGTGCGAACCTAGTCATGTGGCATCCTAACCACATGACGCTGCATATCCTCCGGAAGGTCCTCTATAGCAGCCATCGGTACTCGACAACTCAGTCTCGTCAGGTGTCACTGGACGTTGTGTAGAGTTTGTTCCGTCTCAGCAGCCGCCTCTTCGGCTCCTCGGCCGTGTTGTCTGTGCCGCGGGAGTCCATCTGGTCATACTGGCCCAATTTCTGGATCATAATCATTATATTAGCATTTGAATCTCATCAAAAGTATTTTTCAAAATGTATCATCATATTTGAAAAATCCAAAAAAATCATAAAATCAAAAATCCTTACCGATCTCGCCCCGTGGTGTGTTTGGTGTTAATGCTAGGTCAGGATCTCCTCGGATGTTCAGCCTAGCATAGGGATAGTCATCTATGGCGATGATCTGCTGATCCCACCAGGTGAAGAAGTCATCGTCAAAAGTAGTCCTAGGAACCTCCCCACCCCCCAGACATTTCATCAGATCAGCCCACCAGCCCATGCGTGGATCGCGTGGGGTGCTGATGGAAACTGCTACCCTTGACGGAGTGCGGGAATCCTCTCGAAGAAGAAAGTGCACAAGATAGTCCCGTAGCCGAAGTTCTTGGTCTGTCCCCTCTTAATGGAAGTGAGCTGGCTCTTCATGCTAGCCAGAAGAGGAGTAGACCAGTCAAACACAGAAGTGAGACAATCCACTGCCACGCTCATGGTGAGATGTGATGCCTGATGCAGAGAGGACGATCCATTCACTCGAGTTATGGTGAACAGGATGATCCTTAGCGATAAACTCGCCACGTGTGCAATCAAGATCTTGATCCCAACTTTCTTGGGATGTCCTGGGCAGTATATCTATACATAGTCCTCTATGGTGAGACTACTCCACGTCCTGCCTCGGGACTGTACTACCTCTCCCCTTCGGGAAAGGCCCGTGATAAAATATATATCCTCTACTTCCACTTTGAGTGGCATCTGATCAATCATGAAGGCTTCCTCCTCGACATCCCAATAGTCATTGAGCATCTCAAGCAGTCGTACGTTGGATTTCATGTTTGGCAGTTTGAAGAATTTGAGCAAGCCGCATCCTCGTAAAGCATCCAAGGCTTGAGGATCATTCATAACTTCATTATCAACCGTTGCATGTTCTCTTTCACGCCATGTGATCGACATCCGGAGAAAAAATTGGGTTTCAACCATTAGTTTTTGATTAAAATTAACTCACGGCATATACGTGGGTTACTGTATACACAGTCGCGTATAGGGCCCGCGTGTACGCGGGTTCCATATTATCAACCCGCATATACAACGCGGTGAAACATCAATGGAAAATCCTAAAACTAGTCACCATGAATTGCAAGCTAAGTGTAAGAGTTACCTGGAAGATTTTGAGGAATTTGAATGGTCGAATTTGGCACATGAGAAATTTTCTCCTTTGGCTCCAAATATTTGCTCTCTAACTCCATTGGTAAAAATGGTGAGTCCAAAATCCCTTTTATAAGTTTTGAAAATTCAAAATTTTTTCAAAATTTTATTTTGTTTGGCCTCATGTGACTTTTGACTTGGGAGCTTGGAATGTCGAGATTGGTTTGTTTTTTCAGGACATTTCAGACATTTTTGACTTTTTCGAGACGATTCCATGACTGCTGACCCGTCATGGCAGGTATCATTTTTTCACTGGCATATAGGTTAGGGACATCATTTCTCTGTTGAATCATGCATACTAGCCTCCATCTACCGATAAATCTGCCATAGGGTCAATCCCATCATGTTATGGTTCGTAAACCATCTTCACTCGCCGATTTTTTAAAAAATCATGACATGATGGTAGAGCCATCCTTTACATTGGCATCATAGTGAGCACCTCACTGACATTTGTTTCCCATGCTGCTTCAATTTGAGTAGGCTCGGGAGTCCTCTGTAGTCCCGCCATGACTTATGCGTTGAAGACTCATTCCTCTTAGCTTCTTCCCTTTGTTCTGGCCTTATACCCTAGAGCCTCCTTTGTGTTGAGTTGTACTATTGCATTGCATGTTGACTATTTTCACCTTTTGGCCTAGAGCCGGCTTCACTTGGACTCGTGTTTAAGCCAACTTTTGACCATGACATCTGCAAAATGAACCTTGCATACCTTTGACTTCTGCAGCTTGACACACCTTGATCCATGGAAGGAACACACCTTTGAGTGTCACTAACCAGTTTTCGCCTCCCTGCATTGAGCATAGGAATGTTCCCCTCCTAGGAACTAGATCATCTGTTTCACTGACACTCGTTCTTTCCACTATACCATAGCATTCTTTTATTCTTTTTCGAGCTTAACAGAAAAAGACAAAAAAAGTAAATATTCCAAAAAGAGCGGGAACGGGGCAATATTTCCATCTATTATCGGCAGCTAGAGTCAGTCGTGTCGCCCTTGAACAAAGCACTCAAAACAAAGTCTCCTTCATATGGGTGGGATTTAGTTTGACTTAGGTACGCCTTAACCTTGTTATTGAGTCAGTTCTCACCCGATTGGTGATCTCTTCCAATCATATGGAGGGTTCGTTTGTGCCTCGTGCATGACGAACTTATACAGAGTCATCATATGCTGCCATATAGTCACATTGAGTCGTGCTTTTGTTCAAGGGAAGTTAGCCTGAGTCGGCCTCTCTGTAGTGTCTCTTGACTCATTTTTTCAGTCGGCCATCCTAGTTGTCAGTGTCATGTCTATCATCACATCAGTTATATTGGTCCTTTAATCGTGCTAGTTTGAGAAGGTCTCCATTGACTTCTTGCTGGCGGGTCTTGTCCTTATCGACGACGACATCTTGCTCTGAGGACAGGCGTAGAGCTGCACCCTGGCCCTATTTTCATTATTGATAGGTTACCTTGTGCTCAGCATCGATCAGTATCATGGGTCTTTGACTGAGTGGTTTCCCTTGTGTTTGATGTCAGCTTACATTATCACACATTGGTATTCGTGTAGTACCTTGGTTTCCATTTGACCCTATTGGTGGATACCTCGCCCCTGTGTCAGCTTTCCTTATTGGTTGGTTCAGAGGGTTTCTACCGTGCGCTAGCCACATCTTGTGTACGCCGGAAACATACTTCTTTTGGGTTACTACATCTCTTTCGGCCGATTCCTTCCACATTATTGGCCTACGGGTTACACTCGCGCTAGATTGATAAAGGATGCCTTAATGCCTTCCTTCTAGCGGATATTTCCCTATCGACTCTGACTCATTGCTCTGGGGAAAAGATCTAGAGTCCATTTGGTAGTATACTGGGGTTTTCAGTCATTAGTGGCAGATCCTTTGCCATCGACAGTGGGAAACCACCATTGTCTCCTAATCGATAGATTCTTACAGGTGTTCGACTCCAGCTCATTTATTCGCACTTGTTGGTTTTTACTGGGTACCTTGACGCTCATTATCATTATCAGGGAGTAGTCTCTCATTTGTTAACAGTATACATCAATGACCAGTAATAAAACGATTTCTCACATGGCCGACTTCAGATCATTTATTCCCATGGTGTAGAAATGTACCACGACGGTCGTTGAAGACCTCAGGTTGTATGAACATTCATTGGTTCACTTGATAGTTGCTCTTGTTGCTCCCAGTTTATACCCCTCCACCATATATGTTGCAGTCAGTTATGGCGACATTATATATGTTGGCACCTGAGTTTGCAGTGTAGTACCATCCTTTTCCATCATGTTCATTTGGTACCTTTTGGGATCAGTCTTTGATATCAGTGATCCATTGTATTTCTCAGCATCATTGACAGTTTTATATGTGATATTTAAACATGTAATTGTTCGATCATGATCAAATGATCCATTACGTATTTTCCAGTCATTTATACAAGTATACTTAGTGGATCTGCTTGTACTTTATATGTGGACATGCTTTGCTTTCTCTAAGCATGGGTATGCCCGCCTCAGACGATGTTTCTTTCTGATCTCCTTTTGTGGCTTGGTAGGTTGAATTCTGGTGAAGTACTCCTCGGTTTTTGGCAGATTTCCTTTCCATGTACTTGCTTAATATATTTCAACCATCATGTACCCCTTCTGACCTAATATATTAGGGGGCATCTGTTATAGCTCCAAATCTCACTATTATGGTTTGTGATGCTGCACTCATGGCCTAGGGAAACCCCTCCTTCCACACCTGGTCCCAAATTTAAAAAATAGTGTTTTATTCCTTGTACGCGACATTGCCCTGAGTTAAATGCATGTATACGTGGGTCTGCATATACCCAACCCGCGTATATGTATTAAAACACTTACAAAAATATAAAAATCCTTATTTTAAGGTGGATATCACGGGTTTTACCTCCCGACCACCTGTTAGTGCCCGTGGCCCAACTCTTCCCAACCAACTCCTAACTAAAAAACTACTTTGGGAGTGGTATATAAAGACATCAAAGGGAGGGCCTAAGGGAGGAGAGAAGAGAGAGAAAGGTTATTATACTGAAATTTTTCCCCTGACTTGGTCTGAAGACCCTTCTGCCTTCTACACTTCCCCCATTTGTACAAGAAACTCTTGTTTCCTTGTGTGTTGATGTTCATCTACTAGTTATGGCATCATGGAGTGAGTCTTGGAAGGAGATATGCTAAAGGCTTGAGGCTGGACGGATCCAGAAGGAAGCTTTGCTTGGAGCGTGTGAAAGGTTACTCAGGTGATATTACTCCTTTTGTACATTCTATTTGTCTATAATAAAGAAACACATCTTGGTTCCCGATATGCTTCTTATTTATGTTTTCATGTTTGAATTTCATATGTGAATGGTGATTTAAAGTTCATAACTAACTTCCTTCTTTTAACATAAAGATGATTTCTGTATAAGTCTTTGTCCATATACTGTTGTATTCTTTGGAATTGGTTGTTTTACAGGACAAAGGAGTGAAAGGGACTTCAAGAAGGGCTTGGACCCTTGAGGAACTTCTCTAACGTAGGACCTGAGGTATGCCCTTCTTACTTTAGAATTTTCTTTTGATAGCATAATGGTTGTGTGAATGTGTGTTTCTCTGTTTAGACAACTTTCAGCCTGCTAGGGTTTGCACCCAAAATCCCTATGGGAGAAAATCCCTCAACAGTGAATGAAAACAATGTATATGTAGGTTATTCCAAACATAGAAGCGTATACATGCATGTTGCACGTTATTGAATTAGCGTATGTACTTTAAGTTGTGATCTAGCTGCTTATGTTTATTGCTGCTGTGTTCTGGGTTCAGTGTTTGGTGTGTGGTTTTTTGTACTGTGTTTTGCGTACAACTGTCAGAGAAGTATCTACTTGATTCAGATCTAATTGGTGGAAAGGAGATTGGTTGATTCTTGATGATTGATTGATGTTTATGGATCTAGTATGAAAATGTATGAAACGTGGTACATTTGGACACATCTTCTCTTCTCTTTTGTCTTGGTCCAGAGAGGTTCAACATAAGGGTTAGACAAAATGTTTAATTTTTGTTCACCATCATCTGAAGCTTTCTGAAGTTTCTCGAATTCTTAATCATAGGGTTTATGACATATTCTGCCACTCTTAATTGGTTTATAAAATTGTTGAGTTAAATTTTTGGTCATATAATGAAGTATTTTTCATGAAATCATATCGTCACATGGAAGACGCCACTACCTTAGATGTACTACGCATGGCATCAAGAGATGATAGTAAGAAAATCTTGAATAATTTCCATAACATGAACATGAACACTGAACTTATGTTTAGAGGTGACTAGGACTTACATATAGATATGGCATTATGTTTGTGCTACAAGAGGTTGGCATGATTTGGAATTATTGGTATATATGAAAAGTGTTTTGGCATGATGTTTGACAATAAATTTGAATTGATTAGTGATATGTTCTTTCACTATAGATTTCTCTACAATAGTAATTTGGACTTGACCTGATGTCTATTGATATGATTTGACAATCATTGATTTTTCACGATATCGATGCGATGTGGGCATGATGACTTATGTGGGTATTTAGATATTGGCCTCCTTATTTTTAGCACAATGGTTGAAAGAATGATAGTTGTGATTATGAGAATGACTTGATGAATCCTCTCACTTATATTGCATATCTGAATTTAGACTTCATATGAGCTGTACCTGTCTCCTGGATGGATATATTAATACTTTGATAATGGTGACTTTGATTATGGTCATGATATGGCCTCTAAATGTTGCTAAGATGATTTTTTTGATATAATGACACAAAAATTATTTATATAAGGATGATTATGATTCCTTAGAAAGGCATTATTCTTAGAATCCAAATATGTCTATATTTGACAATTATCTGATGAATTCAGGATGATGAGTTACAAGATATGGATTTCATATTAATTATAGTATTTCTTTTATATCCTGATGATGTACTTATGATAGGTGATGATGCTGTGATGATAAAAATAAGAGGGAGATTGATTTTGAAGCCCAAAATGATGTATCATTACATGATGAATTGATGTCTAGAATATGGGAAAGAAATCCCATATTGCATAGTTACTGAAAAATGTTTTTGTAAATCCTTGATATTTTGATTTGAGGTTGTTGAAATTCAAATGGCATCTGACAGTTGATTGAAATATTGTTGATTATTGTTTTGAACAACCATATGTATATATATTATATGCATAGAACCTAAATAGATTCATGATTGAGCTACTTCACTCAAATAAAGTTGCCACCATGATCTGAATATGAAACTACTTGTAAATGCTTAGCAAGGTATTCAATTCAGTAAACATACATGTTTAAGTGATGTACATGTCTTGCAGTTAAAAACAAATGAGTTTTTTAGCTGTTTATGACTCTTATGTGTAATAGAATTAATTCATTTCTTTATTTAACATACTAAAACATATTTGTTCTGAATGAAAACTCAACCAGAGATGCAATAGCATATAATCAAGCAGTTCACCCCTCCTGGGATACATCTGCTGGGTCTAAGGCACCCAAATGGGCATGTCCTTGATTTGATTAAAAGCTCAAAGTGATTGTGAAGATGAATACAAGCCTTAATAAGTGAAATGGACTGTAAAAATGGATTCAAAACACTCAAATCAGTCAGGAATGACTACTGGTTCTCATCCAATGGTTACATGCAACCCTATACAACTCCAAAAATGTTGGGCACTCGTGGCTCCTAGATCAATTCTCAAAGTGCCTCCTCCTACTATGTGTCCCAAACAAACCAAATAAGTCTTTCCAAATTCACACATTGACATTTTAAGAAGTAAATAATTCTTCTTTAAAACATCAAGTAATTTCCTAACGTGCATGATATGTTCTTCTCTTGACTTGTTGAAAATCAAGATGTCAACTAAGGAGACAATAACGAAATCATCAAGAAGAGGACACAAGACATCATCCATTACCTGCATGAAAGTTGTAGGTGCAATGAATAAACTAAATGACATCACAAGCTACTCAAAGAGTCCTTGTTTGGTTTTAAAGTCTGTCTTCCAAATGTCGCTTTCTTCAATTCTTAATTGATGATATCCACTGTGCAAGTCTAACTTAGTGAAATATCGAGCATCTTTTAGTTGGTCTAACAAATCATCTATCCTTGGGAGTGGGTAACGATTCTTTATTTTTATCTACTTCAATGCCCTGAAATCAACACACATACGCCAAGTGCCATCTTTCTTTGGAATCATTACAATCGGTGACCCACATGGCGAAGTACTTGGCCTTATGAAACCCTTATCCAACAAGTCCTTAATTTTCTTTTTGATTTCGACATTATCCATGATAGACATGTGGTACATGCCTATGTTTGGAAGAGGACAATCTGGATGCAAATGGATTTCATGCTGAACCTCCCTCTTAGGAGGCAAACTTGTTGCTTCCTGAAACATCTCATGATGTGCATCAACTAAATCATATAAATATGATTTAAGTTTGGGATCACAATTGTCAAATGACTAACGATTCAAATCAACCTTGGGCTTAATCATAAGAAGAACAAAATTCTTACTTGAATTGACCAACCTTTTTACTTGTCCTGCATTCACCATCACTACATCTGTCTTCTTGCAATGAGCTCTAATAATGAGCTCCTTGCCATCTTTGAAAAGATGATATTTGTTTTCATGCCGATAGAATATAGCTTTCCTGTCAAACAGGTAAGGACTTCCCAAAACAATTCCTGCTATATCAAATGACACTACATCAAGTTCAACTATGTCAATAAAATGTGTAGTAATTGCAAAGCGCAATATACACTTTCTTGAGACTTGTAAATTTGAATCTTTGCGTATCCATACAAGTGGATATGGCTTTGGATGAGGAATGGTCTCAAGTTTGAGCTGCTTGACCAAGTCTTCTGATATAAGGTTGTCTTGTAACCCACTATCAAAAAGTGTGTCAACCTTAGTATGTTTTGAAATTACGCTCACATGAAATAGTTCAATTCTTTCTTCCTCATTAGGAGCTTGTACATGACAGTTTGAGGTAGTAGTGTTGGGTTGAGTTTCAATTTATTTTCCATTCAATTTTTTCACACCCATTGTCGCAATTTTGGTTTCATCACTTGAGTCATCCCCTAAATCTTGTGGTGTAGAAGTAGCAGCAACAATTTTTTGTTTCCCTTTGGTTTTATTAGATTGAGGTCTTTTTTCAGGATGTAGTTTCCAGCGGTTTTTCTCTTCATGGCCTACTTTAGAATAGTGTTTACAGATCAATTTATCACTCTCTCGTTTGATAGATGCATTCTTTTTTCCCTTTACCTTGAAGGTTTTATCTTTGTTCTTCCCCTTTTGGGGCTTGTTTCTACCCTCTTCAAATGTGTTTTTTCCCCTAGCCTCTAAATGGGTAGCTTGAACACAAACCTCGTCCAGGTTAGTAGGATTAAACATCAATATGGTATGTCTAAGGTAGTTATGCAAGCCACCAATGTATTTCAAGAAGGTTTCTTGGGTCTGTAAATCTACCCCTAATAAGAGAGCTCCCCTCCTGAATTCTTGGGTGTAGTCTTGGATATTTTGACCCTTAAGCTGTCTGAAATTTTGCCAATTCATGATGGCCTTCTGCATGTGAGCAAGAGGATGATTTTTTTTTTTTTAATGGCTAAAAGAAATTCAGTCCATTTTAAGGTAACCTTACCAAATTTCTTGATTTCCTCTTTGGTCTTGGCCTCCCACCAAACCAATGCTGCTCCATCCATTCTCAATGAAGCCAACTGGATCTTTGTGGCATCATCATGCATATTCTGGATCCTCAAGTAAAATTCCAATTGCCTAATCCAGTTGTGAAGGTTTTTTGAATTCACTTCACCACTAAACATAGGTAATTCGAATTTTACATCAATCTTCAAAAAGGGACTTTTTTTAGAAGATCTATAATTATGAACTGAAGAAGAAGAAGATGAGGATGTAGAGGAAGAAGGTGACGATGGGGGTGGTGGATCACCATTTCCTCCATGTCATTTCTTTGAATGATCATAATGTTTCTTACCTCCTGAAGAGCCTTCTCCTTCATTTGGATGTTTAGACCCTTCTTCCACCAATTTCTCATTTCTTTCCTGGTACAATGTTCTCACCATTTGAGTCAAGTCTAAGAAAGGTTTTCTGAAGACTCTTTCTTCTTCTTTTGGATCCATGTCTACAGGAATTTCTCCTTCCTTTCCAGACATTCTTGAAGCTTCTATTGAGGCTCTTGAGGGTGAATCTGAAGGTGGAGATAATGGCACACTGGCCCTCCTTGACCGAGGATTCTCTCGTTCCCTAGTCAAATGTCCTTCCCCTCTCTGAAGTTTAAGCCTGGTAAGCATCAAAACTTGCAAAAAAGTCAAAATATCATTGTACAAAAACAATCAAAAGACAACTACACTAGAGATTGACTGAAAGAGCATTTATCTACTTTGTAATTGTATAAGAAGAGCATTTCGAAGGCTTCATGGCGCATTTCAGGCTCTGTCTATAGTTTATTTGACTGCTTTTCATACAAAGAAACAACAAATTAGCTACGATACCAACTTGATCTAAAAATGAAACTACTTGTAAATGCTTTGCAAGGTATTCAATTCTGTAAAGGTACATGTTTAAGTCATGTACATGTCTTGTAGTTAAAAAAAATGAGTTTTTCAGCTATTTATGACTCTTTTATGTGTAGTAGAATTAATTCATTTCTCTTTTTAACATACTAAAATAGATTTTTTCTAAAAGAAAACTCAATCACATATGCAATAGCATATGATGAAGCAATTCACCCCTCCTGGGCTACTTCTCCTCGGTCCAAGGCTCCCAAATGCGCATGTCCTTGATTTGATTAAAAGATCAAAATTATTGTACGACTAAATACAAGCCTTAATAGGTGAAATGGACTGTAAAGATGGATTCATAACACTCAAATCCATCATAAATGACTATTGGTTCTCATCCAATAGGTACATGCAACCCTATACAGCTCCCACAATGTTGGGCCCTTGTAGCTCCTAGAACTTCTATGGAGTGAAAACACTTGCAAACTACCTATGGTTGTTCTCTAACCTGTGCCAATGGCTTAATGGCTTCAAAATCGTCTGATTAGTCAAACCAAAAAAAAAAAAATCATCTCAAAAGGCCTTTCCTAGCCAAAGTGATGGCTCATTTACTCCACTACCTCTTTGTCCCTGAATTGACTCTAGTTAGCTAAAGTTAGTGACCCAATTAGGCCCACCAAAATGGCTGGACTACTAATTTTGGCGCCACTGATAAGAAATCTGCCAACTGATCGATCAGTTAACCACCCGTTAACTTTGCGCATGTGACTAGATTCCGGAGGTTGGGGGTCATCCTTGGATTTCGCGCTGAGTGGTTTGGTTAAGTGACAGTTGACCGCAGTTTCCGTCGTACCATGTGACCACATCAACTATGTGTTCGAGCACTGACTACCAGTAGTTAAGGTTTGGGCCCACGGTTCTTTGGGTATGGTCTTATGGAGAGGGGGTTAGCCCTTAGGAGTTGGCCCCCTTTGGGCCCCGTCCAAACTGATTTTAAAATTCAAATATTGTTTGGCTCGCAAACCTTTCGAGTTCTGCCGACGTAGTCCATTGGTAAGTTGTAGTCCCTATTCATGGGAGGTCGTGGGTTCGATTCCCCGTGACTCCATAAGTTTTTTGTATCTCAAAACATCATCGAACTTGGGGCCACGTGGCAGCCTCTGGGCTTGCTACATGGCACCCTTCCATTGGATGCCCAAAAGGAGTATTTTGGGAATATTATAAGGAATATTCTATTTTAATTTATTTTGAGAAGATTTCAAAAATTAATGGTTATTGGATGATTTTCTTTTTGACATAACGTTTGCATATGAAGACCATTTTTCAAACCATTCATGACACCGGAATTAGGAAGACGAGATCTATTCAGTCATTTAGGTTTGAACCAATTCTGAGCACTTCAATTGTTTAGAATTTTTCGACACTTGGGACATGAACCCTTGATCACACTAGGCGTGATTTGAAATATCTCCATGAGATATTAAATTTTGAGAATGACATATCCATCATGATATCTTGGATGAGAAATCCATAGCATGACCAAGGTTGATAATGATGCTAGTAGCATGGCTAGTTGTGAGGAAGGATACAAAAGTTCCTTAGAGAGTTGTTTGAGCATGATCTAGATATGACATGGTTACAGTTTGGACCAAGATACTCTCATATATTAAGATAGTCTAGGTTTTTGAAACAAGGTCAAGCTTACGGTTGGTACCTCCTTCAGAGGGAGGATGATTATGGTATCCTTCTGTCATTTATATGATTATATATAATCCGGCATGGTATTTGATTTGTTGTTGTGTATGAATAGTAAACAAGTACTATTGAGATAAGAATATTGAATATATTATGACAAAGAGATTGTCGAAGAGAAATTTATTGGTTTTCAGAGAGCATCCCCTCCTGATGAGGGGCAATACTCATCGAGGACACTAAGCCAACTCCTCCTACCCTGTTTCAGACGAGAGTGAGGAATTGAGATGAAGGGCTCTTGGGGTTGAGGGAACTCTAGACAATAGGGTTTTACCGCTATTTGTTACCCATAGAGTTAGAGGATTATCTCACCCTATCTCGGTCTTTGTATAGTATACCCCATTTGGCATCATACCCATAAGTTGGGTTTGTTGGGAATACCACTCCTCATCTGGCCAATGAGTTGAGAGTGTACTTGGGGGTGTATAACCCAAGGAAAATATGATGCAGGTGTTCTACCACATGAATAGGTCATGGATGGAAATATTAGTAAGAAATAAGATGGGTTGAGATGACCTGATATGAATTCATGTTGAGGGTAAACTTCCGTGATGAAATTCAAGGGTTGAATGTTTACTTCCCTATGCGATGATTTATCCTTTTTCTGAGTGTTACGTAGTAAAATGTCACTGTCACCTTGTCAGTCTCCCTACTGTGTCATAAAGCACATTCACTAAACTCATGCTCTCTGAAATGGCTAAAAACCCTTTTTGCCTAAGTTTATTGGATCATCGCGAATGTTCCTAAAATAAACGCGCTGACTGGCGGGTGATAGTTTAACAGGTGCGCTGCCAGCGCGGAAGCACATGTGTTTTCCGCGTTGGTCGAATTTCACAAACAGCGTGCCCTCCGCTTGTACCAGTTCGCACTGACCGGACCTCTCCTGTAATTGAGTTGCGATGTCAGCGCGCCAGCGCAGTTTTGCACCCGCGCTGATCCTGTTTAGGCGAGTTTGTTCTAACAGCCAGCCTTCCAGATGACTCCAGACTTGGCTGTTAGCATTGTAAAGGTCGCCATCCTTTCTTTGGCCTCTCTGTTCGCCTGGTCACCCACTTTTCTTGCGGGAAAGCTCATCCTTTAACTATTCATGGAGACTCCTTCTCCTTTATAAGCCTCCACCATTGCCATGAGCAGCTAGTTTTGGAACATATATACTTTGATAGAGGAATTCTTAGTGCATTAGTGCTGCTCTTTGTAGGGATTTGGTGTGTTGTGTGAGGATTTCTATAGAGCTTGAGGAAGGTTATGAGTTTGTTGCCTTGTATGTGAGATAGAGACCTCTTTGACTTGGGAGATCTACTTCAAAGGTGAATGCTTGGGAGACATGCCGGCTGGACCCTCTAGAGAAGTACTCAGCGTCAGGACTTTGGTTGTACCTTACTCTATTTTCTGATTAATAAAGGTAGATGACTACTGTTATGGTTCCATTCCCATTTGTCTTATGAATGATCAATGTGAATTATATCTTTCCTGACTGATATATAGTTGTTTTTAGTATATTTTACGCTTGTGTTTGCTCTCTCTTTGCTTGTGCAGGTGTCCATCCGCGAGGATAGTGGAGGACTGTGATCGACTGGAGCGAAGGAGCGAGAGGATCATCTCTTCGACAAACATAGCGTTGGAATCCAAGTAGGTTTCTTTTACCCACTTGTTAATTACAACTAGGAACCTGCGGTGTAGCATTGTTTGATTGTTGCTAGGCCCCTTTTGGGCTAGTAGGGATCGCCTCTATCTGTAGAGGGGATTTACCTCTCCAACAATTTGGCGACTCCACTGGGGAGCTTGCTTGTCTCTTTGTAGTTCATCCTTGTGTTTTGATTTGATTATTGCTTTCTTGTCAAAGATTGGAGATTCAATTTGCTGTTGATTGGTTTCCTAGTCCATCCTGGGAACTGCTTTAATTGTCTTAAAAGCTTGTTGCCTTGGTTTGGGGATTTTTGATTCGATTTTGACTGTTTTTTAGCCTCAGCGCGTTTTATTTCAGAACAGCTGTGCTGACATCGCACAGTTACTTCTTTGCTTTCCCTGTCATCGCGTTTTTACATTTAACAGTCGTGCTGACCCTGTTTTCGGGCTAGCGCCCTTTATCTGTGTCCTTCCGCGCTGACAGCACAAAGTTGCTACAGACATTTCCTTGTCATCGCTTTGTTGCTGAGGGGTCACCCACGCTGATCGTGTAAAATTATTTTTTGTCCAAATTGGCTTCCCAAACCTCTTGGTTTGGTTGTCCCCTGCTTTTTCCACTTGGCTTTTGACTTTTTTTATTTTGTTTGAGTTGTGACACGCTTGCTTGCGGAGCCTTGTTCCGCGAGGGTTCGTTTGCTGCTTGTTTTCAGTTTTTGCAAATCTTTCCTCTTCTCTTTCGTTGCTTGGTTTGCATTTTGTCTTGACTTTTGCGATTGCTGAAGTGTGTCGAATTGTCGCTTGTCTAGTTTTGAACTCTTATCCTTCGGGTGTTCGCTTTTCTCCATTGATTTCACACTCAAACCCTAGGGCATCTAGTGGCCGTGTGTGTCAAGCCTCCCGTTTGGGATCTTGTGTTCTTGGTTGACCAGCCAACTTCGTTTTTGTTTTCACATTCGTTTGGTGATTGTTGAAAGTGTTTGATTGTGTTCCAAGTGATTTGCTTTCCTCCTTTGAATTCCTTGGTGTCTTGTTGAGCTTAGATCACGTAGCTCATAAGCCCTTGTTTTCCTTTGATTTGGGAAACTGGTTTTTAGTGCCTTGGGAATTGTCTTGTGTTTGCATTGAGTGATTTTAGTTTTTCGCTTAGTGTTGCTATCTCTCTAATTCATTTTAAAAGCACTTTTATGTCATTAAAAAGAAAAGAAAACTAGTGTCTTTTTCATTTAATAGTTGAAAGGAAAAGAACATTTCGTTGTTTTGTGTATTCAAAAGAAAAGTTTCATTTCCTTGCTGTTAGTTGCATTAGGTTGCGTGATTGCTTGAATTCGTTTTGTTTGGTTGAAAGATTCTTAACCTTCTTATAGTTAGAATTCATCGAACAAAATGATTTTCTTTGGCATATATTTGCATTTAGGTGTTTTTGAGAGATCATACGGTAGGACCTGAAACTAAAACAAATTTATCTAAAAACGCATTGGAACTTAACGTGAATATCTAGAGGTCTAGGCTAGAGAGGTGTTCCGGCGTCTTTAAACCTAGTAGCTTAACGTTGAGTGGTTGGGTGATTCCTCCACGGTGAAATGATAAGTGCTAGTACGGATTGGGCTCCCACGTACCGTCGCGTATATATGGGGAGACTCCATTAGGCTTGCATCCTTTATCCATAGGAAGTCGAGTCTGCCGCCTTGTGAACCATAACGCACCAACCACAACATTCGGGAAGATTGACTGCAGTACGTAAAGTCCTTGGTTCTCATATGATTGCCAATGTGTATATAGCAGTTTTACGGGTTGCTTGGTAAACCTTTTTGCTTAGAATCCCCAGAGCAGTCACTTTTGATCCTTTCCAGACTCTCTAAAAGAAAAGGTGTAAGTGAGCGTCTTGTCACTTCGTGCTCATTAAATATTCGAAGTAGATAGAGTCATCTTTTCGTCCTTTTCTCGACTCTCGAAACATGAAAAAGTCAAGTTCATTTCTTGTGTCTTAAAATTCATTTGGCCACGATAACATTACCCGGTTAGATCTTGTGTGCGTTTAGTTTTGAGTAGGTTTTATCGTTAGCTTATTTAGGGTATTTGTTTGGTCATCCTGGCGGATCCATCAACTCCGTCCTTGATCCCAAGTGAAGAAGAGTTTTCATCTTCTGTCGCCCTTGAAACTCCGGTCTGTGATGCTCTTCCCATTGTTCCGAGCATCCAGCCGTTGAATTATCGAGCTCCAGAAGACGATTTCTACGAGTTCTTTTACAACCCTATTTGGGAGCCCTCTGACGAGGATTACCCTGCCACTCCTGTCAGTGCTCCATCTCTGATGGCTTCATCCGATATGGGCGATGCTTCTCCAGTGTCTAGTGGCCCGTCCGTTATGTCGAGTATAGATTCTCCCATTCCGGCAACATCCCCCATCATCTCTACACCCTACACCGTTACGTCTTCGGGTGTCACGGTGCCGGTGCGTTACAGGTCATTGCGGGATGCTATGAACTCGGCAGTTTCCTCTTCCGTTTGGGGTCAAAACATCGTCCCTACCACAGGACCGTTTGTTTCCCAAGCCCCTCATTCTACTGTTACAGCAGTCCCCACCAACTCGACCGTTTGTGTCGCGGCGTCAACTCCAGTTTTTAGTACGGTCACAGCTTCATCTGCTGTCACTTCTACCGTGGGCCCATCTCGAGGTCCAACGCAGAGTGGTGAACCATCTCCTTCTTGTAGAGTTGTGCACCCCGCAAGTGGTGCTCCTCCTGCTTCCGAGTATACGACGGAAGAGGAGGCATATTTTGAATACTTGCGTAATGTCCAGAACCTGGATGGTCAAGGCCCGTACTATGATGTCGAGAATCCTTATTTGTACACCTCCTTGCCCCAAATTTCTTATGATGAGATTTCCGTTCCGTTGAACGTGGATTGGGGCACCACTGGGTATGGTAGCAGCCAGTACTATCCAGGACAAGGACAGCAAAGACCACCTTACTAGCGTCAACAGCCTTATGTGCAGCCTAATTATGGGCAGCAGTATGCTGGTCAAAATTACCCAGGTCAGCAGGGAGGCCCACAAGGACAATCTTATCAAGGACAACCTTTGGTCTCTAGTGGTCCGGCGTTTACATATCTTGGGCAACCTTCAGGAAACCTGGGACAACCCAACGCCCAACAAGGTCAACCAGGTACCCAACAAGGCTACCCTTCGGGGCAACCTTACGGGAACCAGGGACAACCCCATGGGCAACAAGGTCGACCCGTAAACCAGCAAGGTAACCCTTCTGGGCAAGGGGGCCAGCCTTATGTGCATCAAGGCCGGCCTACCACTCAACAACCCTCTGGTCACCAGGGACAAACCTCGGCTACGCAAGGGCGGCCCCTCACCCATCAAGCTCGACCTTCTGGGCGAGCAGCGCCGCCCCCAATCCGACCAGGACAACCCTCTGGCCAGACGACTCAGCATGGAGGCGGGTACCAATCCCGACCTCCTCTTTCAGGTGGGTTTCAATCCCAACAGCCATATCAAGGTGGGTATCAATCCCAGCCTCCGTATTCAGGTGGGTACCAATCCCAACCTCCTTACTCAGGCGGGTATCAATCCCAACCTCCGTACTCAGGTGGGTATCAATCCTAGCCTCCGTCCTCTGGCGGGTATCAGGCCCAGCCTCCCTATTCGGGTGGGTACCAATCCCAACCCCAACATTCAGGTGGGTATCAATCCCATCAAATGCCGCCTGGTTCACAGGCTCAGTACGGATACCAGCAACCCCAGGGACAGAATCCTTATATCCCTTATCAGAATTATCAACAACCTGCTAGCCAATATGGTAACCAATGGGGTGCTGGGGGGCAGAATCAGCAACCTAGTTCCGGGAACAACCCTTATGGGCAAAATCCTTCTGGACAGGGCCCTTACGGACCTGGTCCATCGGGACAAGGACAATGGGGGCAACCTGGAGCTGGGTGGAATTCTGGTTCTACCCCGTATCTGCTGCAAATGTCGTTTAATCCGCAGTTACCATTTCTAGCCACGTTGGAACTGCCCGATGTGTCGAAGTTGACGAATGATCCCATTCTACACGACCCACAATGGCCACCAGTTCCAACTAAAATTCCGAGTGACTGTCCCAAATTTGATGGGAAGGCCGGAGAGGACCCTCAGGCTCATGTAATGATGTGTCACTTATGGTGTTCGTCGAATTCATGGCTCGATGATATGATCCGACTTCGCCTCTTTCAGAGGACCCTCACTGGTTTGACAGCAAAATGGTATATCGAATTTTCACATGCATCATTCCATGATTTCAATTCACTGGCTATGGCATTTTTAGATCACTTTCAGTTACCCATTCGGTATGAGACGGGGACTCATCTCCTTACGTCTCTTAAGCAGGATACTGCTACACATATCTCCGATCATATTCATGAATGGAGAAGGCGTCGTAGGTTAATCAAGTTTTGGATACCTGATTTCCTCCTCACCGACTACTTTACTACCTCCTTTGTCCCCAAGATTGCGCGGGACATTGCCATGGGGGCATGCGTAACTGAAGAGCAAGCGATCGCGTGTGCTCAATACCTAGACTTAGTCTATTCTCAGTCTGGTACTTTGTATGATTATTTTCCAGACGCCCCTAGGCTGGGCACATCCAAGGCTCCGCCTAAACCATCTGTTGATGGAGTCATTGGCTCTGTAGGCCAGGGCTCTAAAAAGTCATCCAATTCTGGGAAGCAGAAGTCTAGTTCACCTAACGAAAACTCTTCCCAAGGAATTGTTATTTCCAGTAACACTTCCGAGGTCAATTCCGTTCAGTCTTCTACGACAGGCAAAGCCTTGAAAGGTAAGAAAAAGGAAAAGGGGAAAGAGAAAAATAAGTCCGATCAACCCAAGCAGGAATCATCTAAACCTCCTGGTGAGAAAGGAGCTAAGCGCAAGCCTAAGTATCCTTGCCTCATTTGTGAGGAAGACCACTATACTAAGGACTGCCCCAGGCGGGCTGAAGTTAGTCGGTTGTTGAAAGGTCCTCAAGGGATCCCTGCTGTTTTGAAAGAACCCTTTCCCTCTCAGCAAACCCAGATGGTAGCTGATCCTTCTTCATCCTCTCCCTTTGGTTCCCAGGTCTTCATGGCTGGAACTATTACTATTCGTGTATCAACTCGAGCTAAGGATTATCCGTCGTCCACCGGGAAGGATCCAGAGGTTCCCTCAAGTGCTCCTCCGTCCAACTCTGGTCCTCTCAATATTGAGAGACCGAGTGCCAAGAAGACAATCCGACCCCCTCCCAAAGGGGTACTCAGGAGGTCTTCCTATAACCCGAATGCTCGTGTTGCCCAGAACTATAGCATCGTGGAGGACTTAGCGCAGGCTCCGTCTGCCATGTCTACATTGGAAGTCCTTCAGAGCTGCCCCCCCCAGAGGAAGTCCCTGCTATCGGCCATCGGTGGCATAGACCCAGCGAACTCAGATTTAATCACTTTAGATCTCGAGAGTCATGTTCTGCGACTCCCTCATCAGATAGCTTTCCTCATACAAGTCGTCATCAATTCTAAAATGATCCATCGTACAGTCATTGATGAGGGCGCTTCAACCTACATCATGTCCGTTGCATGTTGGAAAGCCATCAGGTCTCCGACGTTGAGTCAGTCCCCGACGACCTTGGAAGCATTCGACGGGAGAGAGTCTCGACCATATGGTATCCTTCAACGGCTACCGATTACCTTAGAAGGGAAGACCGTAGAAGTTGAAGTTGAGGTTGTAGACGCAAGTCTTACCTATAACCTTCTTCTGGGACGGAGCTGGACGTACGCTATGCGTGCTGTGGCTTCGTCTCTCTTCCGTGTCATTTGCTTTCCCCATCAAGGGAAAATTTTCACGGTTGATCAACTCTCATTTTTCGCTTCCTCTTTTGAGGGAAACGTACCCTTCGTTGAGCATACCTCAGTTCCGTATGAAAATGTGGGAGCCGGGCTCTTCAAAGAACCTGCCCTTATAGGTGTTTTTTCCCTCCCACCTCCCAACTTCGCCTCGATCTCTATGATCTCAGTTCGTTCTGATCCTTGGATTCTTCCTTCCATTGGCCAAATATAACCTTGGGGCGAGGAGATGCCATTGAGCCCAGCCGAGCTCAATTACATTGAAATTTTCGCTGCATCAGCTTCTCATGATGAACCCATCGTCTCGAGTGGGGCAGTTGACTCAGATGATTTTCCCCCTTCGTTAGGAGAATACACCTCCTTGGATTCATTGAAGGAAACATTTCCTTCCGATGAGGCTATTATAGAGACCATGTCTCTGGATGAACGACCATGATTCCCTCTTCACCACCGTTCTTCCTTTCTCCCTACATCCCAGGAAACTTTACTGTGTCTTGCGCGGTTTGCTTCATGTCTCCCTTCTCAACCCCTTCAGACGCCCATTCAGATTTATCACACATCGTCCGAAGGGGATCTAGGGAACATCACGCAGACTCAATCGATCGACATCTCTTTCAAGGCAGGGATTGCCGAGAATATTTACATAGGAGTGACCTGCACTCCCGAGGAGATTCAGGTTTATATCGCCCTTTTTCGCGAATTTCGAGATGTCTTCGCATGGTCCTATGAAGAAATGCCCGGTATTGATTCATCTATAGTCGCGCACGAGATACCAACGTATCCCGCGGCCAAACCTGTTCGCCAGTGTTTGCGTCCCGTGCACCCCCGCAAGGTGGCAGCCATCAAAGCAGAGGTTGAAAAGCTTCTTAAGGCGGGATTTATCTATCCCATCCCACTGACAGAATGGGTCTCAAATATCGTCCCTGTCGACAAAAAACAGGGTACCATTTGTGTCTGCGTTGACTACCGTGACATCAACAGAGCTTGCCCAAAGGACAACTACCCCACTCCATTTATTGATCAACTCATTGACGAGTGTGAGGGTAGCGAGATATATTCGTTCATGGACGGCTTTTCTGGTTACAACCAGATCAACATTGTTCCGGCAAATCAGCATAAGACGACCTTCATCTGTCCCTGGGGCACCTTTGCTTATAAAAAGCTCCCCTTCGGCCTCAAAAATGTCGGTGCTACTTTTCAGCGTGCGATGTCGTATGCTTTCCACGATATCAGACACATCGTACATCCTTATCTGGATGATCTTCCCGCTCATTCATCTAAGCGCGTGGACCATCCATCGCACCTTCGTGAAATCTTTCTTCATTGCAGACACTATAATATTCGCTTAAATCCACACAAATGTGTCTTCTGCGTGGAATCAGGTCAACTACTCGGGTTTATTGTCTCCCGAGAGGGCATCTGTTTGGATCCCCTTAAAGTCGAGGGAATTTTGAATCTTCCTCCCCCTGCAACTTTGCGGCAATTACAGAGTTTGCTGGGAAAAGCTAATTTTTTAAGACGATTTATACCAAACTATGCCGAAGTGGCAAAGGGTTTTACGCGGTTACTGAAGCGTGACACCCCATTCCGATGGGATTCCATAGCCGAGGAGTCGTTTGCTCATCTCAAAACTCTCCTGGTTTCTGCCCCTTTGTTGTGGCCTACGAATTAGCATCATGACTATACACTCTATTTGGCTGCTGCTGATACCACTATCGTCATGGTTTTGGTTCAGGACGACGATCATGGCATCGAACATGTCATCTATTATCTTAGTTGCAACTTATTAGACACGGAGACTCGATACGCATATGTCGAGAAGTTGGATTTCGCCACGGTTTGCGCCGTCCAACGATTCCTCCACTACATTCTGTTGCATACTACTACGGTGATTTCAGATTGTAACCCCATGACCTATTTTTTTCATGACAATTACTGGGGGGCAAGTACTCAAAGTGGATCGTGATCCTCAAATATTTCGACTTGGAATTGACTGCAGCCAAGTCAAAGAAATCACTTGTTTTTGTTGAACTGCTATGCTCCTTGCCATCCGCCACTACTTCCTCACAGATAGAAGAATCGATTCCAAATGAAACTCTTTTCCTGATCAGCACCCTCGATCCATGGTATGGGGACATAATTGTCTATTTCCAGACGTCCTCCTTCTGCCCCGAGACTTCGAAAGATGCTCGTCGGCGGATTCGTCACCAAGCTCAGCCATATCTCATAGTTGGGGACACCCTATACCGCCTT
>APFE030761206.1:0-19043 GCA_000404065.3 Pinus taeda | reverse complement strand
TTCTTTCCACAGATTAAAGGTGTAAAGTCGCAGAGGCAAATGAATGCATGGTTTTGAACTTGCAAAAAGCTCATGGTCAAAAGTGGCTTATACATGAGTCCAAATGAAGTTGGCTTAAGGCCAAAAGGATACAAGTAGTCAATATGCAATGTAGCGATATAACTTAACACATGGGAGCCTCTAGCGTAAAAAGACAGAAAAACAACGAAGAAGAAGAGAAATGAGGCTTCATCACAAAATCATGGCGAGACTAAAGAGGACTCCTAAGCCTAAGCACTTCTTTCAACATGGCAACATATGCTAGTAAGGATCTAACTAGGAATCCCATGTAAGGAATGGCTCTACCATTATGTTACGATTTTATAAGACAGCAAGTGAAAGTGGTTGAAAACCGCAACATAATGGGGTCGAACCTATGGCAAAATATCACAGTATGAGGTTAAAGTGGTAATGCAACAAAAAGTGATTTATCTTAACCTATATGCCAGTAAGGAAAAAGATGCTTGCCATGATAGGTCTGCAATCGTGGAGTCGAAATGTTGAAAAACATCTCAAAGTCTTCACTTACCTTGAAAAAAAAACCTTCCCCAACATTTCAAGCCAAAAATTAAAAGTTCAAGAACAAAAAAATGAACTTTCAAAAAGTGGGTTTTTAAAATTTCATTATAAAAAGACAATTTCAACTCACTGCAATTCATTTTAACTTGCAAGTGTTGAGAGTTTGAGAGCTTGGGAGAAAGATTTAGGCAACCACATTCCATGATTTCCTCCAGCCATTGTCAACCAAAGGCTTCCAAGTAATTCTAAACTCAAATTGTCATCATTTTGTGCATTTTGAATCAATTCAAATGATTTTTCACCGTAGGGGTTTTGAATTAAAATTTTACTTTTGCATGTACACGGGTTGAGATTTTGAAAGTCATGTGTAGAAAGCCTTACGCGTGAGTTTTCAAAGGAGAAACGCGACTGTCTTTTAAAAAAGTCACGTACATGCAGGAAGATTTGAAAAACTCAAAATCTATGGATGAAAATTCCTTAAATTGCAGGATGTCAATTGTTTGGAAGGAAAGAGAGCATAGTGATGTTGATAATGAGATTTTAGGAGATCCAGTGGAATTAAATGCATTGAGAAATTGTGGATTTCTCAAATTTTATACGTTGTCACACATGAAAACCCAAAATCGGTTGCTATAAATGCTCGTCCATTATTAGGGCCCTGACCAAGAGGTCTTTATGATCGATCAAATGCCTTTGGCAATAGATGTAGAAGATATTTACTTCATTACAAGGCTTTCACAAAAAGGGGATGCAGTTGATATAAAAGAGAGGGCCCGAGGAGGCCTAAATGTTTCTGATTACATAAACCTTTACAACACAAAGGGAATAGACAAGGTCGGATCTCAAATTCTGATCAAGAATGTGAGCACCTTACCAAACAAAACCATTCTCTTCACCATTGCCAGAGTGGCAGGCTTAGAAGTGCTACACTAGGCCTCTCGAGTAGCCATGTTCTTGGCAGTAGAGTGCCTTCGACCCAAAGTATTTAATTGGTGCACATGCCTCCTGACTTGTATGAAAAAACAACTAACTTCAATGAGACTAGGGAAAACAAAGCATTTTGGCTATGGTAGCATACTTTGCTTCTTCTTCTTTGAGAGAGCACCAACACTCTGACCCAGAGTGTCTACCATCATCAGTAGTCCTAGAGATATGAGGATGGCCATATGGTCAGATTTGATCATGTGACTAGGTAGGGGCGAGGTCACCCAAGCAACATTCGATAATGAGTTCTTCCTTTGGTGGGAGGAACAAATCATAGCTATAGATGATTTTCCCTATCCAGGCATAGACTACTGAGAGGACTCGGATCTAGCCCTTCCCGAGGGCACTACATGGGGTGAGATTGGTAAAAAAAATAATTTTATGTTATTTGATTTTATCTTTTTATTTTGAATATGATATTTAAGAAGTTAAAGGAGGGGAGTAAAGGAAAAATGGCTTCTTGCTCTGCCAAGAAGGCCATCGCAGCAAACCCTACTCCTAAGACGAAGAAAGCTAGAGATGCACAGTGGAGGCAGACATCGCTAAGGGTCGATTCTGTGCAGACTGTTACTGTTGGAGCCGAAGTGCGGAAGTAGTCACCGAACAAACCCGATGGAGCAGTGGCGATATCTGACGCTGACACAAAGGAGGGAACCGAGTTGGGTCGAGTTAACTGTGCATAGAAAAAGGGAACAATTTATGTTTTCAAATCCCATAGCCATCGCTGGAGGAAACCTGCTCATCTCAGGTGCCCTAACTATAGCGCACGAACTATATACAACAGGGGAAATGCCTCAGATGACACATGCAATCCAAGTCGTGACGCTCCTCTCTGCAAGACTATATATATGTACCCATTTCATTTCAAGCTATAGAAGGAGCTGCTCGTAGCAGCTGAAGAGAAGAACCAGGGTCAGATCTTATACTATGGAAAGAAGACTAATATGACTTTGGATAATGGGCTACACTTGAGACCTATTCTGGGGGGAGCCATTGTCTACGACTAGGGTTCTATTGCTAGGGTTCTGGCAACTACGCCATCAAAGACAGCGACACTGACATTTACCCATAGAGCTTTGTGGACAATAAAAAGGAGTTAGTGGAAGAACCAGAACCTAAATCACTAGTAAGCCCTATCCTTTTTCAAGTTTTTATAAAAACCCCTAATGGGAGGACACATATGGCCTGGGTACAGATCACCAAATCAGTATTACTATTGAAGAACAGCATCTACCAGCATATTGATTATCCTACAGGATCACAGGTATTAATCTATGGAGGCAGAGTACTCCAAGACAACAAAACCCTCATGGAATACAAAATCATACCTGAGTCTTCCTTCACACTCAACCTACAGCTGAGAGGAGGCATGGCAGACAATCACAAAGTCAATTCCTCAGGCAGAGGCATAGGAAGCAGCTCTGCAAAACACCCAAAAACACAAAAAAAGCAACAATGTGCAGGTTTATCATTCAAAGACATCCTAGAAGGAAACAAACCACTGATAACCACAACAAAACAAGCTAGCATAACACCAGTCCCATGCATTCTGGAGCAACTGATTTATACCCCAGAAATAAATATGGACATACCAGAAACAGAAGATTATTGTACATCATTCGAAAAACAAGCTTTAACCTGCAAATTCAACTGCTTCTGGC
Source organism: Pinus taeda (assembly GCA_000404065.3). Lineage (NCBI taxonomy): Eukaryota > Viridiplantae > Streptophyta > Pinopsida > Pinales > Pinaceae > Pinus > Pinus taeda. Next base: position 15,840 of record APFE030761206.1, on the reverse strand, counting down.
CCAAGCCTATGGATCTTTTCCTTTGGGTTTTCAAAACCTGGACACCTACATGTGACATTCATCTCTATTCCAAAGGTTTTTTCATCGTAAAATTTCAAACAGTAGAGGAAAGGGACATCATCATGAGGGAAGGACCATGGTTCATGGGATCCATGGATCTCTTCATTACTCCATGGTTCCCAAATTTTGATCCAAATACAATGGTTGTATCTCAGATGTCGATCTGGGTTCATCTACACAACCTTCCTCTACACTTCTAGAGCCCTCAAGTCCTGTCTATTATAGGCAACTCCATTGGGCGATTCATCAAAAAGGACACAGAAAGAACAAAGGAAGGAATCTAAACATTTGCATGCATATGTGTGGAAGTATACCTCAGCAAAGGATTGCCAAACCAAATTCAACTCAAGTATAAACAGAAATGTTGAACACAGATGCTAGATTATGAAAATATTGCATTCAGATGCAGAATTTTCCGCCAAATAGGGCATCTTCAAAACACATGCCCAAAAGCCAAAAAGGATAAGCATAGGAAGAAGAATGTAGGAAAATAGCCCAACGGATGGCAGCTCTCCTCATGAGACCCTAAAGATGCCCCAGTTAAGGAGGAAGATTTGGAACAAGATCCCCCCATTCCCCAAGAGAACAATCAAATCCACAAGGAGCCAGAAATTGTGGGACATGAAACAACAAATCTGATGGACTCTTTGCCGGCAAAGATACCTGACACATCGGATATAGTGGAGCCAAAAGACAAAATTTTTCAAACCATTTGGATTCTGATAAGGACAATCCTCACCCTGAGGAGGACACCTCACTTGTACTGTTTACTTCCTTACCAACTCAGGGGGTGGCAGAAGATTGAGAAGAAAAAAGGGAGAAAAACATAATTTTCTCCCCATTGTACATTATTTTTTGGTTATTTTCGTTTTGGTTTTTACTTTGATCAGAAATTTTTGACCTGCTTTTGGATATGCGCTTTAGCATCTACAAAATGTAATTTTGTTATCATTAATAAAATTACGAATTTTTCCTAGGGAAAAAGATATTTAAGAAGTTAAAAAATATCTTTTCATGAAACAAAAATCTTACTAAATTAAATGATCATGACGTAGATGTTGGACAAGTAAGACCTAAGGGTCTTCTTAGGCATAGGCATCGTGGGAGAGATGCAGAGAGAGCAGCAGTTGAGACTCAGATTGCCTTACATACAATCCATAAGAACTTGGAGGGTCTAACTCGCTAGGTTCCAATGGCAGCTATAGAGGACCTCCCTGAGGGTCTTTAGAGGCGGGTGGTAGGATTACCATTAGAGTGGGTGCAGTGCTTTCGACGGGTGGTAAATTCCATTGTCTTCTTCCGTGATGCACATTCAGGGTAGGGCCCACAGACTTAGTTTTTAGATGACTGGTCTTTTATGGACATGATCGAGCTTAAGCCCTAATTTTGTAGGACATTTGTCCACATTTTGTAATATTTTGAACATATTATTCCTATCTATATACAAACATTTTCTCAATGGTTTAATCATATATACAAATGATTTCATGGTATTTTGATTTTAATGTGATGAATGATTAATATGCCAATCTAATTCTTGATTAGCTATAGAATCAACAAATGAATTTTATGATCGTGGAATATGAATGAAAGTAATAAAAATAAATGATATTTATAATAATATCACTCTCATAAATTGGTGAAGTAATAAAGGGTCTCTCACACAATATATGTTATTTAGTTGAGACACCACCAGTTGTGAATTTAGATAAACTACTAATGATTCAATACCAAAAGATGTTGCTTCAGATAGTAAATTAATGACAACACAGTATTCAACCATATTATTGGAAGTAGGATCGATACATGTACCTCTTACAATTAACAATTTACCAGATGGATAGTATATTACCAAAGTGGCAGAAGCTAAGTTCCGAGTATGTCTACTAGCACCATCGGTGAATCCTAGATATACCAGCTCACCCATTGACACCTGCCAAAGTAGACAAAAATACCATCATTACCATGATAACCATAGATAGAAATAAACAACTATGTACAATATTTACAAAACAAAGCAAATGTTAATAAATAGCCTAGGCATAATACTTCTTAAGATAAAGCCCATTCTTGGGCTCTGATAGCATGTTTCCGTCAAATTCAACCAACCCATAGGAACCTTTCTTCAAGACCTTTCCCATGATGAACGAACCGTACCACATAGGTTTGAACTTGCCTTCCCCCAAGGTGTCTTTATCTTGGTCACAAACCAAGACAAGTTCACCTTCAGAGAAAACCCTAGGATGCACAGTCTTTTCATATTGGGTTTTTACTCTCTTTCTACGAGCCTCATTTATTATGGCTACATCTCGACACTTCTCATCAAGATGTTCCAAATGAATAAGGCATTCTTCAAGACTAGATGTGTCTGGAAGAAGTTTGAATACTAATTTAAGGGATGGAATCTCACATTCTACAGGGAAGATTGATTCAAAACTATAAACTAACTGAAAATGAGTAAAACCGAGGGCGGTCTTAACTGACAATCGGTATGCCCAAAGTGCAGGATATAGCATGATGTGTTGGTTGGATCTAGCTTTGTTAATCATCCTTTGCAGGATAATTTTGAATGATTTGTTCACGGCTTCAACCTGACCATTAGCTTAAGGATAATACAGAGATGAATTCTCCTACAAGAATCCCAATTTTAAATCCAACTCCGACATCATCTTATTCTGGAAGTGACTACCATGGTTAGTGACAATCTCATTTGGAATACCGAAACGAAAAATGACTTGGTTTAAAAGGAAAAGAGTTGTTGTCTCACCATGCTTGGAAAAAGTAGGGATAACTTCAGCCCACTTTGTAAAGTAGTATACTACTACAATAATGTACTTGTGACCTTTCGCTAAATCTGGGTTACAATTCGTAACATCAATACCCCACTTTGTGAACGGGCCGATGGTGATGATGGGGAAAAGCGGAGTTGGATGAGTGTGCATTTTCTGAGTATATATTTGATAATGATGGCACTTTTTGACCACTTCCATGCAATCTTTAAAAATCGAGGGCAAAAAATAGCCTTCACGCAAGATGTTTTGGGCTATAGCAAGCCCAGATAGATGACCTCCACAAGCTCCATTGTGGCAGCTATTTAGAATGGACTCAGCTTCTTCTAAGGTTAAACAATGTCTAAGGATTGAATCAATCCCGCGATGATACAAAGTGTCACCGATAATAACATAATTTTTGGCTAGGTGATGCAATTTTCTGCGTTCATCCTTCGAAAAAGCTAGAGGAAACTTTGAAGTATGAAGATATACTATGATGTCTCCATACTAATTGATTTGTGAATAAATGAGGAAGATATGTTCATCAGGAAATGACTATTTGTGGTGAAGTAAAATTATAAGTGCGGACACGAACAAATTCCTCTAGCTCAATGATGGGTATACCCACAACAAATACATTCTATGGAAGATTTCCTTAGGTTAGAACCAATTAAGAGGGCCTACCTCTTAGTGCAATTATCCTGTTTGATGATGTCCTTGCTTTCTCACTCCAACGATCTCCCACTTCCTTCTTCAAGCACCTGAAACAAGTAAACAACAACAAACAACAAATGTGATAATAAACAAATTGTAATTCAACCTACTTAACAAGTCAAGAAACATTAAGCCATGAATATGTGAGTTGAAAAAAAATGTAGGAAATCAATAGATAGTTGCATATATTAATATCAAAGAGAGATTACAACCATTTGTCTTGACGTTGTAGTCTTCCTCTGACAAGACCAGGTTCCCATGCACTTATGTTAGCATTCCATGATGGCCTCAATCAACAATAGTTTTAAGGCTCTTCCCTTTAGGCTTCACTCCAAACCAAATCACACTTCTCCCTCATACAACTAGATAGCTACAACTAGTAATAGCTTGTTGTCTACTCCAAACCAAAATAGCATAAGCACACCAATATCAACACTAATTTGTGCTTGGGAAGAAGGGAGTTTTATATAGGAAAAATGGATGGGAAATGGATCCTCTTCTCATGGGAGAAGGGCTTATCCCTTGAGGTAGTTCCATCATTATAGGGGAAAGGAGCCCAAACTAACATCCTCGACCCCATCCGGCCAAACCATTAACTAGATTTCCGTTACGAAGCTTCTAGAGCTGGAAGCTTCGGCTCCTAATTTAAAAAACTTTCCAAAATAGGACCGACGCGACTAGAACACAGCTCAGTCGCTCCAGTCGGTGCGAGGAATAGTGCTAATCTCTGTTCATCAGCGGGGGGGAGACAAAGGTCATTAGCGTCGGTCTTGTAAATTGGGAAAAACAGAAGTTTCAGGGGAAATGCTACAAAAGGGAATTGATCTGCTCATGAAGAGGGACACAATGGGAGTTTCTCCAGGAAGGCAAAGCATGCAGGGTTCATTGTAGAGGTCCTCTAGGATCAAGGAACGGGGAGTACAGGGACAGTGACAAAATGTTGTGTAACAGATTCCCCCTAAAGCATGAAGGCCGAGCTAGAGCGAGGGATGAAATGCTTTATAAATCAATGCAGGGAACTAGTCTGTCATCGAAAAACCTACAAGAAAGTGCAGATACATATACATAAACTGAGATCTTTGTCAAATGATACATGAATTGTGGCATGGACACAGCCATCCAGAGAATGATCATGCAAATGGATCCAGGTATGGGTGCAACCATCCGTAAAAAAGGATCATAATGAAACCATGGTATGATCGCAGCCATCCAATAATGAGAAGGATCAGATATGATAACTCATGGTGTGGTTGTATCCAACCATTTGATAGAGACATGCATATCATCATAACCATGTCACACCATAGCAGCATTGATTTCCATGGAGATCTAGACATGCCCTTACAAGATGGAGAGGACTTTGATGACGAAGGTAAAAAGCCAAAAAAAATTAATTTTTTTTTGTATATATGTGCTTATAACATTTCTCTTGTTAATGCAGACGTTGGACCAGAGCAGCCTGCTGGGATGTCCCCAATAGCCAGGTGTGTCCCCCGCCCTATTGATGTTGTCGACCCTTATCAGGAAGGGAGTGACAACGAGGAGGAGGTCGCAAGGAACCTTGAGGGGTTGACTCGTGGTATCCCAGAGTATGCTCGGGTAGGAGACATTCCTCATCAGTACTAGAGACACACAGTGGGAGTGTCGGAGCAGATCCTTTGATTGCTGACTCGTGTTGCATGAGTTGGACCATGCTACCATGATCACCATGTTAATTAGTTCCTACGTCCAACACTTACATATTTTTTGAGGACCGCGTGCGACGGATATATGAGGTCTGCAAGCCGCCGATGTTATTTTAGACGCACATGTTATTTTTTGGGGTTGTAATGTATCAAACATTATCACCATATATATATGTTGTATTTTCCTATCTACTATGGTACAAATGGTTTGTTTTATCTTTTACATGTTTCGTAAATGTCTATTCAACACATGATTAACTAATGCATTTGTTAATGTATTCATGCATCTAGGAATATGATGATATGTAATGTAATCAAAATGCCTTTCCAGTAGATGAATACGGAGATACATTCTCAATATTTGAGGGTTCCTAATGGAATATTTCCCGTTGAATTTAAGGACGACAAGCTGTGAATCCAGGTTGATAACCAATTCTCTGATGCCTAGAGCGATGGCTTCTGACAACAGTTTGATGACCGCACTGTATTCAGCAATGTTGTTGGTTGTACGACCTAAATAGATAGCTTGAAGGTCAATCAACTCACCGTTAGGGTCATAAATAGCCCATGCTACAAGCACCATCAGCGAAACCAACGTGGGGAGTCGCAAACATCTACAAAGCAAGAAAAGCATAGTAAACAGGACATCTATTTGAAAACTATCACACAAAACCATGTTGCACAAAAATGAATGATACACTAATGTACACAAGTAACCATGCAATATGACTTAAGCATATTACTTCTTGAGATAAAGCCGATTTCGGGGCTTATCGAGAGGATTTCCTTCATAATCAATAAGCTCATAGGCTCATTTCTACAAAACGTGTTTCATAGTGTAGGGCCCATTCCACATAGGTTCGAACTTGCCTACCCTCAGCTTATCGTTAGCTGGGTCATATATTAAAACCAAATCACCCTCAGAGAACACGCGAGGGGAGATTGACTAATCGAAATGGGATTTGATCCATTTCTTTTGTGCTTTGATGACCAAGGCGGCAAGTATTGCCCAATCGTTCTAAATATAAGAGGCGTTCCTCTTGAGGTGACGTTTCAGGGAGGAGTTCAACAACTAACTTGAGTGAAGGACTTTTGAATTCGATCTGCAATGTTGCTTCCAAACCATAGACCAGTTGGAATGGTGTGAAACCAATTACATCTTTGGTTGAGGTTCGGTAGGCCCACAAAGTTGAAAAGAGCATGAGATGCCAATTTGACTTGTGCATCCTAATAGTACATTGAAGCATTGTGACCAAGACTTTGTTCACGACTTCAACTTGGCTATTGGCCTGAGGGTAATATGGGATCAAGCCATCGTGGTGCAGGCCTAATACAAATGTCAGCTCAGCCATCATGTAATCTCTGAAATGGGAGCCATGGTATATCACAATGGCTTGGGGTACACCGAAACTAGAAATAACATGGTTGAAAAGGAATTGAGTCACTGTCTTACCATATGCAGAGTATGTAGGCATCGCTTCAGCCCATTTGGTGAAATAATCCACAGCGACGATAATATAGCCATGCCCCTCGGCTGAACAAGAGTTACATGTCATATAATCAATGCACCATTTCGCAAAAGGACCAACGGTAATGACAGGGTGTAGGGGAGCGGGTGGGGTGTGTATCTTGCATTGGTAAATTTGGCATTCGTGGCACTTTCAAACAACAAGAATGTAATCTTTGAAGATAGACAACCAAAAATAACCAGCACGAACGATTTTTTGAGTTGTAGTGTAACCAGACATATGACCACCACATGCCCCGAAGTGGAAATCATTGAGAACTCTTTCAGCTTCCTCGATTGTAAGGCATCGGAGAAGAACTGAATCGACACTGACACGGTATAAAGTAGTGCTAATAATATGGTAGGGTTGGGAGTGATGTTGAATCCTTCGACGATCATCCTTGGTCAATGCAGACCAAATCGTGGATGTCTGGAGATACACGATGATATCACTGTACCATGGATCAAAGGTGCTAATCAGGAAAAGGGTCTCATCTGGAAGTTGTTCATCTGCACCAGTAGGGAGAGCCTTGGAGGGAAGGGAACAAATCAATTCAGTGAAAACAAGTGACTTCTTAGATTTGGCTGTAGTGAATACCAAGTCGAATTCTTGCAGGAACACGATCCATTTAGAATACTTGTCCCCCACCAACTGACGACTCAGGATATAGGTCATAGGGTTGCATTCAAAAATCATTGTAGTCGTGCATAAAAGGATATAGTGTTGAAAGTGTTGAACAACCTGAACGGCAGCCAAAGCCAACTTCTTGACATGTGCATAACGTGTTTCAGTGTTGTGGAGATTCTGACTAAGGTAGTAGATTACATGTTTGTTGCCTTCGTCGTCGTCTTGGACCAAGACCATAATAATGGTGCTAGGGGTTGCGTCTAGGTAAAGGAAGTAATCTTTATAATACTCTAGCGAATGCAACAAAGGAGCATTTAGGAGGACGACCTTGAGATCATCAAAAGATTTTTGGGCCACCTCATCCCATACAAAGGGTGTTCCTTGTTTGAGCAACTGGGTAAATCTTGTGGCTAGGTCAGCATAATTGGGTATAAAACGACGGAGAAAGTTAGCCTTTCCTTGTAGACTCTAGATTTGGTGCAGTGAGGATGGAGGGGGTAAATTTACAATGGCCTTGAATTTTAGCAGATCCAGGCGAATACCATCCTTGGAAACGATGAAGCCAAGGAGTCATCTTGATTCTATGTAGAAAACACATTTGTGCGGGTTTAACCGAATGTTATAGTGCCCACAATGCAGAAAAATCTACTGAAGATGACATGGGTGCTTTTGGCGCTTACAAGAAAGAGCAGGAAGGTCATACAAGTAAGGTTGGATAATGTTGCAAATGTCATGAAATGCATAGGACATTGCCCGTTGAAAAGTGGCTCCAACACTTACATATTTTTTGAGGACCGCGTGCGACGGATATATGAGGTCTGCAAGCCGCCGATGTTATTTTAGACGCACATGTTATTTTTTGGGGTTGTAATGTATCAAACATTATCACCATATATATATGTTGTATTTTCCTATCTACTATGGTACAAATGGTTTGTTTTATCTTTTACATGTTTCGTAAATGTCTATTCAACACATGATTAACTAATGCATTTGTTAATGTATTCATGCATCTAGGAATATGATGATATGTAATGTAATCAAAATGCCTTTCCAGTAGATGAATACGGAGATACATTCTCAATATTTGAGGGTTCCTAATGGAATATTTCCCGTTGAATTTAAGGACGACAAGCTGTGAATCCAGGTTGATAACCAATTCTCTGATGCCTAGAGCGATGGCTTCTGACAACAGTTTGATGACCGCACTGTATTCAGCAATGTTGTTGGTTGTACGACCTAAATAGATAGCTTGAAGGTCAATCAACTCACCGTTAGGGTCATAAATAGCCCATGCTACAAGCACCATCAGCGAAACCAACGTGGGGAGTCGCAAACATCTACAAAGCAAGAAAAGCATAGTAAACAGGACATCTATTTGAAAACTATCACACAAAACCATGTTGCACAAAAATGAATGATACACTAATGTACACAAGTAACCATGCAATATGACTTAAGCATATTACTTCTTGAGATAAAGCCGATTTCGGGGCTTATCGAGAGGATTTCCTTCATAATCAATAAGCTCATAGGCTCATTTCTACAAAACGTGTTTCATAGTGTAGGGCCCATTCCACATAGGTTCGAACTTGCCTACCCTCAGCTTATCGTTAGCTGGGTCATATATTAAAACCAAATCACCCTCAGAGAACACGCGAGGGGAGATTGACTAATCGAAATGGGATTTGATCCATTTCTTTTGTGCTTTGATGACCAAGGCGGCAAGTATTGCCCAATCGTTCTAAATATAAGAGGCGTTCCTCTTGAGGTGACGTTTCAGGGAGGAGTTCAACAACTAACTTGAGTGAAGGACTTTTGAATTCGATCTGCAATGTTGCTTCCAAACCATAGACCAGTTGGAATGGTGTGAAACCAATTACATCTTTGGTTGAGGTTCGGTAGGCCCACAAAGTTGAAAAGAGCATGAGATGCCAATTTGACTTGTGCATCCTAATAGTACATTGAAGCATTGTGACCAAGACTTTGTTCACGACTTCAACTTGGCTATTGGCCTGAGGGTAATATGGGATCAAGCCATCGTGGTGCAGGCCTAATACAAATGTCAGCTCAGCCATCATGTAATCTCTGAAATGGGAGCCATGGTATATCACAATGGCTTGGGGTACACCGAAACTAGAAATAACATGGTTGAAAAGGAATTGAGTCACTGTCTTACCATATGCAGAGTATGTAGGCATCGCTTCAGCCCATTTGGTGAAATAATCCACAGCGACGATAATATAGCCATGCCCCTCGGCTGAACAAGAGTTACATGTCATATAATCAATGCACCATTTCGCAAAAGGACCAACGGTAATGACAGGGTGTAGGGGAGCGGGTGGGGTGTGTATCTTGCATTGGTAAATTTGGCATTCGTGGCACTTTCAAACAACAAGAATGTAATCTTTGAAGATAGACAACCAAAAATAACCAGCACGAACGATTTTTTGAGTTGTAGTGTAACCAGACATATGACCACCACATGCCCCGAAGTGGAAATCATTGAGAACTCTTTCAGCTTCCTCGATTGTAAGGCATCGGAGAAGAACTGAATCGACACTGACACGGTATAAAGTAGTGCTAATAATATGGTAGGGTTGGGAGTGATGTTGAATCCTTCGACGATCATCCTTGGTCAATGCAGACCAAATCGTGGATGTCTGGAGATACACGATGATATCACTGTACCATGGATCAAAGGTGCTAATCAGGAAAAGGGTCTCATCTGGAAGTTGTTCATCTGCACCAGTAGGGAGAGCCTTGGAGGGAAGGGAACAAATCAATTCAGTGAAAACAAGTGACTTCTTAGATTTGGCTGTAGTGAATACCAAGTCGAATTCTTGCAGGAACACGATCCATTTAGAATACTTGTCCCCCACCAACTGACGACTCAGGATATAGGTCATAGGGTTGCATTCAAAAATCATTGTAGTCGTGCATAAAAGGATATAGTGTTGAAAGTGTTGAACAACCTGAACGGCAGCCAAAGCCAACTTCTTGACATGTGCATAACGTGTTTCAGTGTTGTGGAGATTCTGACTAAGGTAGTAGATTACATGTTTGTTGCCTTCGTCGTCGTCTTGGACCAAGACCATAATAATGGTGCTAGGGGTTGCGTCTAGGTAAAGGAAGTAATCTTTATAATACTCTAGCGAATGCAACAAAGGAGCATTTAGGAGGACGACCTTGAGATCATCAAAAGATTTTTGGGCCACCTCATCCCATACAAAGGGTGTTCCTTGTTTGAGCAACTGGGTAAATCTTGTGGCTAGGTCAGCATAATTGGGTATAAAACGACGGAGAAAGTTAGCCTTTCCTTGTAGACTCTAGATTTGGTGCAGTGAGGATGGAGGGGGTAAATTTACAATGGCCTTGAATTTTAGCAGATCCAGGCGAATACCATCCTTGGAAACGATGAAGCCAAGGAGTCATCTTGATTCTATGTAGAAAACACATTTGTGCGGGTTTAACCGAATGTTATAGTGCCCACAATGCAGAAAAATCTACTGAAGATGACATGGGTGCTTTTGGCGCTTACAAGAAAGAGCAGGAAGGTCATACAAGTAAGGTTGGATAATGTTGCAAATGTCATGAAATGCATAGGACATTGCCCGTTGAAAAGTGGCTCCAACATTTTTGAGGCCAAAAGGGATCTTATTGTATGTGAACGTACCCCACAGACAGATAAACGTTGTCTTTTTTGATCGATCGGTGCGATGTTAATCTAGTTATAACCAGAAAAACCGTCCATAAAGGGAAAGATCTTGCTCTTGGCACATTCATCAATGATTTGATCAATGAAGGGAGTAGGATATTTGTCTTTAGGACAAGCACAATTGAGATCTCGATAATCCACTCAAATGTGGATCGTGCCCTGTTTTTTAGTCACCGGGACAATATTGGACACCCAGTTTGTAAGGGGGATGGTATAGATGAACCCAACTTTGAGAAGCTTTTCAACTTCATGCTTAATAGTGACAGCCTTCCTAGGGTGCACCAGACGAAGCCGTTGGTGAATGGGCTTTGTGTGCAGATACTTTGGTATTTCGTGCACCACAATGCTAGGATCAATGCTGGGCATTTCTTCGTAGGACGATGCAAATACATCACGAAATTCCTAAAATAAATGAGTATATGTCTTGATCTCATCCGGAGAAGAATATACCCCAGTATGAACGTGTTCAACGATACCAGGTTTAATAGAGATGTCAATCAGCATCATTTGGGTAATATTACCCAGATTTCCTTCCAACCATACTTCATGAGTAACAATCGGGGGTGAAAAGGAGAAGAGGACTTTTCAAAAACGATAGACATGACCGTCGGTCGAGGCAGGAACGAGGAGTGATGATGAGTATCGATCCAAGGCGGTTCATCGAGAGACATGACTTCCATGATACCTTTATCAAAAAGGAAGGTCTCAACTATGGGATGAGGCGATTCCAAAGTGCCAAGCCATGAGGATTGAGAGTACATATCGAAAGAAGTCTTCAACATATGAGAATCAAAGGATGCAGAGTTCGAAACCAAAACAATTTCCATGTAATTGACTTCAGTGGGACTAAGCGGCATAACCTTGCCCTAAGTATCAACAAGATCTTGTGCAAGTATGATCCAAGGATCAGATTTGACTGAGATCATGTTGACAGAGGCAACATGAGGAGGTGGAAGTGGAAAAATTCCCATTAAGGCAAAATCTTTGAAGAGACCTGCCCCCACACTCTCATAGGGAGCAATTGTGTTCTTGACATATAGAACATTAACATTTGAGGAGGAAGAGGCAAAGAAATACAGTTGGTTGACAATGACAATCTTCCCTTGATGGGGAAAACAAATCACACGAAATAAAGAGGAGGCCATGGCATGCATGGCATAAGTCCAACTTCGACTGAGTAGAAGATTATAATTCAGATTGGCATCAACAATTTCTACTTTGACTTGCACTGTCTTGCCTTCCAGGGTGATGGCAAGGTTAGGAAAGACACCGAAGGGTTGTGAATTGCACCTTGAAAGCTTCCAAAGTGTTCGGAGATTGGTTCAGTGCAGGAGAACCAATAGGCTTCCAACATGCGGTCAACATGATGCAGGTGGAAGCACCTTCATCGATGACAATTCGGTGAAGGTTCTTCTCATTGATGATTACCTGAATAAGAAATGCAATCTGATGAGGGAGCCATGGAACATGGTTCTTTAGATCAAAACATATCAAATTGGAATCGGTGGAATCAATGCCCCCGATAGCTGACAACAAAGATTTCCGTTGCGATGGACAGCTTTGGAGTACCTCGGGAGCCGACATGGATGATGGCACCTGAGCCAAATACTCAACAATATTGTAGTGTTGAGCATCTCAGACATTGGGATTATACGAGGATTTTCGCAGTACACCTCAAGAGGGGCCACATAGTAAAATCAGGGTTAGGGTGCTCAATATGTAGAGGGCCAGAACTCGGGGTAGAAGAAGAAGGTGCAGCTTCTTTCTCTTTCCCAGCTGCCGAAGTAGGAGTTTGATAGTCTTTCGATCTAGTAGCCACATTAATAGGCATACTCATCATGAACACTTGAGATCCAGAGGAAGCATATTGGGGTTGGTCTACCATTTGGGTCTGCTAAGATGTAAACGGCTCTTTGAGGACAACAGGGGTCCCTTTGAGCAGGTGACTAACTTCGGATCATTGGGGACAATCCTTAGTCCAGTGATCTTCCTCGCAAATGAGGCAGGGATACTTAGGTTTCTGTTGCGAAGATTCGCCAGCAGACGATTTGGGAGGACCCTGTTTCGAGGCATCGGCTTTAGCTTTTCCTTTGCCTTTCTTCTTTCCTTTTGAGGATTTTTCCGCTGTGGTAGACTGGACAGCGTGGACCTCTGAGGTACTAGGGCTAGGTGAATTTTGGAATAAATATTAGGAACAAAATTTGAGATTGACTTTTGTTTGGAAGAAGCTTTAGTAGGGGTCTGGCATACTGAACCAATAACTCCATCAATGGGAGGAACAACTGGTGACTTTGATGTTGCGGGATCAGATGATGGTTGCGGAGTATTGGGTAATAACTCGTACAAAGTGCCAAACTGAGAGTAAACTAGATCCAAGTACTGGGCACAAGCGATGGCCTGCTCTTCAGTGACGCATTGCTATATCGCAAGCAATTAGGGCCATGAATGATTTCGTAAACCATTCAGTAAGCCATTGATCAGCAATCTCGAAATTGATCAGGCGACTCCTATGTCTCCATTCATGGATGTGATCGGAGATGTGTGTCATGGTATCTTTCTTAAACGATGGGAGAAAATAGGTGCTAGTTTCATAGCGAATCGGCAACTGAAAATGTGTGAGAAAAGCCATGGCTAAAGAGTTAAAGTCATGGCAAGTACTTTGATGTAGCTCGATGTACCACTTTGCTGCAACACCCATGAGGGTTCCTTGGAAAAGACGGAGGTGAATGGAATCGTTCACGTATGATTTTAATGAGCACCAAAGGTATGTCATCACATGGGCTTGAGGATCTTCTTTAGCTTTCCCATCAAACTTTGGGAAATCACTTGGCATCTTGGACGGCACTAGAGGCCCATACGGTGAATGAAGGATCAGATCATTTGTAAGGAGAGATACATCTAGCAACTTGAGTGTAGCCAAGAATGGCAATTGGGTGTTAAAAGGCATGGGAGGTCGATAAGCAGGCCCATAGGGAGGAGCTCATCCCTGCTGGTAAGGATTCTGGCCCCACTATGGGGGGATTTTGGCCATATGGCATCTGAGGCTGCCCCCATTGCAGATTACCTTGACCATAAGGAGGATTCTGACCATGAATACCTTGGAATTGTCCAACCATAGGTTGTTGATAAGCAACATAGGGGTTAATAGGCTTTTGAACCTGTTGACCTTGGACATATGGATATGAGACATGTTGTCCTTGAACATACAACTGATGAACCTGTTGTCCCTAAACAAGAGGGTTTTGGACCTGCAGTCCTTGGGCATATGTTTGATACACTTGTTGCCCTTGGACATAGGGATTATGTACATGATGCCCTTAGCTAGTAGGATTCTAAACCTGTTGAACTAGGACATGAGGATTTTGAGCTTGTTGTTGTAGGACTTGACCTTGACCCTATCCCTACAAGGGTTGACCTTGTTGATATGTATACAAGGATTGTTGCTGCCCTGGTTGGTTTTGTTGTTGCAAGAGTTGACCTTGCGATTGCAAAATTTGTCCCTGGGGTTGTAGAGGTTGGCCTTGCAAGGACATGGGTTGAGATGTGTACGGAGCATATTGCATCTGCTATTGCGCGGTTTGCTATAGGTGTTGCAAGGGCTGACCTTGCGGTTGTTGCGGTTGACCTTGCTGCGGGATCATTTGCCCTTGTTGTTGCGCAGAGAGCACTTGCAACAACGAAGGTTACCCTTGCGGTAACAAAGGCTACCTTTGTTGTTGTAGAGGTTGTCCTTGTTACTGCAAGGGTACTTCAACAGTGCCCGGGAAATTGTCGAACTAAATCTGGCCATAGCCAGGATGGATGTACTACATAGATTGGAGGGTGTAAGGTTGATTAACCAATCCTTGAGAACCATATGGAACGTAAGGATTTTGGTAGTAGACCTAAGCCCCATAGAGCTGATGATATTGAACATTTATCAATCCAGACAGACCAATGAGATTATGAACTTGTTGGTACTGGACATTGCTTGATCCAGTAAGGTCAGTAGTGTTATGAATAATACCAGAAGAAGGTTGGTTTATACCAAGAACGTGAGCTTGTGAGCTTCTCACATTAGTGGCACCTGACACCATAGAAACATTCAGGTTTTGCCCCCCAGGTGGTGGCATAGCCTGGCCACTAACTAGAGGGACGGTGGAACTAACAAAGACAATCTTTGAAACTATTGGTTGTGCCTGATGGGTAACTAGGATTGATGATACAAGGGTATTCAGAATGGTGGGTTGCACCAGGACTGAAGTAACATCCTGTTGGGAAGTCATGTTCGTAATGAACAGACCTGAAGTAGGCATGGCGCCTGATGCCCAAACAAGGCGTAAAGTGATGAGGCACTAGGTGTACCTGAAACCAACTGCGCTAAAGACACATAGTTGGGTGGAAAACTTGCGGGAATACCCACTGAAAAGGGGAAACCCTTAGGAGGAAACTATAATTCTTCCCCCTCAACAGTGTGTGGAGTAGAAACTTTGAACTCATTCGGAGATGTGACTGGAGCATTGCCTTCGAGTTCCATGTCTGAAATCAAACAATGACGAATGGTCGAAAGAGTATGGGGGGATAGTTCCAAAGGAACACCCGGCTGGTCATACGAACTGTAAGGATGTTGCAGTGATATCATAACATGGTCAAACATAGGGTTCGAAGGGTAAATAACTAGTCCAAGTTGACCATCAGTGGTCGGTGAGTTGTCTAGAGTTTTAACAGGATTGTCTAGAGATTCTGAGCCAAGATCAACAGATGACCCAGTATCGAAA
>APFE030761197.1:0-11569 GCA_000404065.3 Pinus taeda | reverse complement strand
AAACATTTATACTCCTCAATCTACCAATATAAATGATCACAGCTCCTTTTGTGTCACTAAGCATTGGCTCACTGATATTCCCATTACAAATATTCTAGATCCATCAAGAAGTATGCACATAGGGTCTTCTGGATCTACCCTGCACTAGAGCTTGATCAATCTACAAGGACAACTCCAAATTCTTCTCCTCTAAACTTTCTTTAGCTCCGATACCATGTACATATTTTTCTATAGATTCAACAACTTATGTGATATACTAAAACACAAGACAAGAATCTACTCTACTCATCAGCGGAAACCAAAATTCATCGATGGAAAAAATAAGCAAAAAAGGAAGAATTTGAATCACACATAACATAATATTTCTCTGAGGATAGAAACTGCTCAACATCCCGACTATCTATATTGCATTAACCCGAAAATATGAGAAGAAAATACAATGCTTGTTCGTCCTGAACAATTCCTGCACTAGTACAATATAACTCTCTACATCCTAGGCTGACTCTAGCCAACACTTAGCCAATTTACTAGCCTTCCAAGCCCCTACTTCCGTGTACAATTCCTGAGAGACTTAGCCCATATTTAATTCGAAAATACTCACTCCATAACTACGAAATCCATCCGTAGGCCTTCCTCTGATTGCATGCACCATCTGTACAACTCGGAAAATTATATCATTAATAGTACATTGTCCTTGAACTATAATCTCAATTGGGACATTCTATGAACTGACATGCATGAGTTATTTTTGAGTGATTTATTAGTTATCTGATTGAACACTGCATGTGAATTATTTTCAATTTAATTCACTTGACCACTCACTAGTTCTTCCAACAGTTAGAACTAGTTTAACTAAATTAAATAATTACAATTCAATAAAAACTCAACCTGGGCCGATAAAATTTAGGGATCACTCTACATGACTCTAGATAGGCTTCCAACTCAAATTTAGTGAGGCAATGAAGTCAAATAAACTTAGTTAATTGCTACAAATTGCTATGACAATAGAATTACAATTTAATTCCCAATTTAATTTAAGGATAAATTAAATTAGAATTTCTTGGTGTTATTTTCAACTATAATATATATATATATATATGCAATTACATCTTTCTTTTAAACTAAACTGTAAAAAAAATATGGGTAAGTTTTTAGTTTTCAATAAAATTATCTTATTTAAAGTGACAATAAAAATATTTTATTTTAAAAACAATATTGAAATATTTTTAATTAGCATTCAATGTTACATGTCAATTTCATCCAATGTATAAATAAAGTTATACATCTCCATTATATTATACATGTTGAAATATAATCCTAACATCTACATTTATTTTTTAGCCTAAGTATCCTTGACTTAGCCTAAGTATCCATTTATTTTTTGGTAAACTAACTCGTTGGACCAACTTTCCCTTGTTTTTGCCTTTAAAGGCTTAATATTATGGTAATATTTGTCCAACCACTTTCCTAAACCATTTAGACATCTAAGTGCATGTTCAAACCTAACCACACCTCATCCACTTGAGTTATTTAAGGATTGACGCTCCACATGAAGATTCCCCCTTAAATCAAGGGATTTGGTCCCCGAGACCATTTTAGCATGTTTTAAAGTTGCCTTCCTTGGGAAATGCGCCCCTATTCATGCTTTCCTGATGGCTGATAGTTGGTATAGGTTGTCTTCAGTCATTGTTGCTATTTTAGGCCTCCCTTTAGCTTTGCTTAGCCTTTTCTAGTTTTTTACTAATTTTTTCCTAGTTTTCTAGATTCGACAATTTCTACATAATCACCTCCCTTTGGGATTAAAGGTTTGGTTGCTCATGTATTACTATTGTTCATTAATTTAATATATGTATTTTATGGAGAGAATTCTTTCTCTCCTCTCTCGAATATCAAAAAATTACTTGTGTTTAATTTAACTAGAATTCTAGATCTATCGGAGTTTCTGCAGGAGTTCTACATGGTATCAGAGCTAGTTTGAATCTAGTGGATTGTACATGGTTTTATTTGCAGGTATAGATCATCAAGAGGCGCAGCAATTAGTATTGGATCATCTCTCTCAGCCCATAAAACTCATTCTAAATCCTTTCAATTACTTCGAATGGAAGACAGAGACTACTTTGCTCCTCCAAACTAAAGGGCTTTACAAGGTAACAATGGGAATAAAGACTGAACCGAATTCTACAGCAAAGAAGATCAAGTATTTCAATAAATTAGATGAAGTAGTTAAGCCGATATGCCTATCAATTTTGAGAAAACGCCTCTTTCATGTCAGTAGAGCCACTACTCCTGATGTGGTCTGGACCACATTAGAAGGACTATTCGACAAGCAGGATGAGATGAGAGTGGATCTACTCGAGAATGAACTTATATCCCTTAGTCCAACTCATTTCAGCAACCTGCAAGAATAATTCACCAATTTTAAATCCCTCCTCGTTGAACTTGATGCATGTGGAGTCGAGAAAGAGGAAGATCAAATCATCCTTTCAATTCTCTCGAAATTAGGCCTTGAATATTCCGTATTTGTATCATCGTTTCAAGCATCTAAATTGACTCAGGAAAAATGGAAAATAGCTCCATTGAATGATTTCATTTCAGCATTGACTCAAGAGCAAGCTAAGTTAGTCCAAATGGGTGCCATAAAGCGTTCAAAGAACCAAGCACTTGCGGCTACTGATGCTCCAAAGAGCAGTGGAAGAGACAAGCAAAAAGGGAAGGGTAAATTTAATGAATCAAAGAAGGAGAGGCCCATACAATCTTCACAGAGCTCTTCTTTTCCTAAGGGTAAGAAGAAGAAGGAAAGAACACTTTGCAGCTACTATTCCTAAGGTTTTCATCCCGAAGAAAATTGCATGAGGAAAACAATCGATGAGATGGCTAAGCAATTACAGCAGCACAATCTCATCATGCTTGAGAATACAAAGAAGAAGGATGATAATAGAACGGGAGATGGCAGTGGGATAGCACGAGATGGTCATGCTTTAATGGTTGTCACATCCACTCCATCAGCTTGGATCCTCAATTCAGGTGCATCGAACCATATGGCTGCATCAAAAGATGAATTTTCCTCCATCGCAGAAAGCACCA
The DNA here is from genome assembly GCA_000404065.3 of Pinus taeda. Lineage (NCBI taxonomy): Eukaryota > Viridiplantae > Streptophyta > Pinopsida > Pinales > Pinaceae > Pinus > Pinus taeda. Next base: position 8,485 of record APFE030761197.1, on the reverse strand, counting down.
GATCCCTAATTTACTTGGGAGATGCCACACCTGCAAAGTTGTGCGGAGAAGGAATTGTAGACCTTGAAGGGCGCTGCTTCACAAATGTGCTTCATGTTCCTTCACTATACGTAAATATTCTCTCGATATATCAGATTACTCATTCCAGCTCTAGAAGGAAGGTGGAGTTTACTCCGGACTCCACAGTGATTACCGACATTTCCACAGGCTCACAGCTTGCACATGGAATTGTAGATCACGGTTCTTGTTTGTATTTCTTCTCCAAATTTGTTCCTAAATCTATTAGCATTTTATTTATGTCACAATCTAATGATTTTTGAACAGGTTATGGCATGAAATATTTGGCCATCTAAACTATAAGTACTTCCATCAACTCAACAAGGAAAACATGTTAGAAAGATTCCCCACTATTAAATTCACAAGCAGTGTATGTTAAGGATGCATTCTTGGAAAGCATATGGAGAAAAAGTTTGACAAAGGGAAAGCACAGAGAGCCTCTTCACCTCTTGGGCTGATTCATAGTGGCATCATGGGCCCATTTCCAGAGCCTTCAATCAGTAAGGCTCGATATGTACTCACCTTCATAGATGATTTCTCTTGCTTTACTTGGGTATTTTTTCTGAAATTAAAATCTGAAGTATTTGAATGCCTTATAGAATTTAATGCACTTGCTAAGAATTAATCTAGGTGTAATATTAAGATACTCCGTACTGATAATGGGGCCGAGTATGTCAACAAACATGTGCATCAAGTTTGTATTGATGCAAGTATACAGCTACAACACACAGTGCCATATACACCACAACAGAATGGTGTCGTGGAGAGGAAAAGTCGGTCATTAAAAGAGTTGGCCAATTGTATGCTACAATTCAAATCATTAGCTCCTAATCTATGGGCTAAAGCTATTAATTGTGTAGCATATATTCAGAACCACATTCCTCACAAAGCACTCAAAGGAACCACTCCATTTGAATGTTGGACCAATAAGAAATCGAAAGTGTCACACTTTCACATTTTTGGTTCATGAGCTTGGCTCACATTCCATCAGATAAGAGGAAGGCTTTGGAGCCTCAAAGTGTTAAATGTATCTTTGTTGGATATCTTGACAGTGTCAAAGGATATATATTGTTGTACATTGAAAAGTTCCTCGTAGCTCGAAGTGTGAAGTTTGAAGAAGAATCATTGCATGATTTTTCAGTATACCCTGCTGAGGAACCACTTGTTGCCACTGATAAGGAGGAGTTCGAAACTTCTTCGAGCACTTCAGAGTAGAAATAGAGAAGCCTCTTGGGTCTGATTCAGAGGATAAGGAGCAAGTCATGGCTGCTCCAATTGAGCTGCCAACTTGGGCAGAGAAAGCCCTGCAAGATGCGAGTCAACTAGTCGGTGATCCTGTGGATGCAAGATTAACGAGATCACAATTTTTTGGGGCTCCTCAAGCCCTGGCTACCACTAAACCATTGCTTCCCATACATTGCTACATAACACTTGGTTCAGATCCATAGTCGCACTCTGAGCTGCTGGAAACCCGCTTTGGGAGGTTGCCATGGATGAAGAGTACTTTGCTTTCATGGAAAACGACACATGGGACTTGGTTCCACTTCCGAAAGGAAGAAAGCTTGTTCGATATCGACGGAAATATCGAACAAAGATTGCTACAAATGGTGAGATCAACAAGTACAAAGCTTGACTTGTTGCAAAGGGATACTCACAGGTACATGGCATAGACTACATAGAGACATTTGCACCTGTTGCAAAAATGGACTCCATTCAACTAGTTTTAGCCATTGCTGCTTCTCGCAGATGAGACGTTCATCACATGGATGTGAAGAGTGAATTTCTTCATGGAGATCTCAAGGAGGAGATATATATGGAGCAGCCATAGGGATACATTCAAAACTCCTCCCTCATTTGCAGATTAAAGAAATCTTTGTATATCCTAAAATAGGCTCCTAGAGCCTGGTATGCAAAGATGGATTCTTTCCTCCTTTCCATTAGATTCATTCAATGAAAATATGATCTGAATGTTTATTTTCTGCAACATGATGATTCCCTTTTATTGATATTACTTTATGTAGATGATTTACTGATCATAGGGAACCTTACCTTAGCTATTGATTCGATAAAATCAGCATTGCACAATCGATTTTCCATGACAAATTTGGGACTATTGCACTACTTTCTTGGTCTTGAAGTTTCTCAGTCTACTTTAGGGATCAAGATGGCACAGTCTAATTATGCACCAAATCTACTTGTCTGCTTTGAGATGACAGAATGCAAGCCAACAACATCTCCCTTTTTTTCGGGGATCAGATTTGATAATGTGGGTACTACACCTTTGGTAGACAGTACACTGTATCAATAGTTGGTTGGAAGTTTGTTGTATGTTACTCACACCTAACCTGATATGTCTTTTGTAGTAGGAGTTTGTTCCAGATATATGTAGGAGCCCCATGAGATTCATTGGAAAGCTGTAAAGGGAATCCTTAGATATGTGAAAGGTACTTCCAGTTTTGATATCTTTTATGCTTCAGATTGCCCACTTTCACTGATTGGGTACATAGATTATGTTTGGGTTGGCAATGGTTCAAACTGCAAGTCCACCTCTGGTTATGTTTTCAGCTTTGGTTTAGGGCCTTTTTGCTAGTCTAGTAAGAAGTAATCCACGATTTCTTTATCTACAACCGACAAAGAGTATACAGGTGAAGTGAATGCAGCTACACAGGCTGTTTGGTTGCAGGGGCTCCTCTCCGAGTTTGGTATTTAGTATCCACTTCCAACTGTCATATTTTGTGACAATCAGGGGTCCATACAGATATCGATTGATCTAGTTCAGAGGCAAAGGACCAAGCACATCGAGATTCACATGCATTACATCCGTGAGCTGATGTTGGAATATAATCCTAACATCTACATTTATTTTTTAGCCTAAGTATCCTTGATTTAGCCACATGCACTAAAAATCGTGTTCACTCTTGGTTTTTGGTAAACTAGCTCGATGGACCAACTTTCCCTTGTTTTTTGCCTTTTAAGGCTTAATATTATGGAAATATTGGTCCAACCAATTTCCTAAACCATTTAGACATCTAAGTGCATGTTCACACCTAACCACACCTCATCCACTTGAGTTATATGAGGATTGGCACCCCGCATGAAGATTCCCCTTAAATAAAGGGATTTGGTCCCCCAAACCATTTTAGCATGTTTTAAAGTTTCCTTCCTTTGGAAATGTGCCCCTCCTCATGCTTTCCTTGTGGCTGATAGTTGGCATAGGTTGTCTTGAGTCATTGTTGCCATTTTAGGCCTCCCTTTAGCTTTTCTTAGCCTTTTCTAGTTCTTTCCTAGTTCTCTAGATTCGACAATTTCTATATAACCACCTCCCTTCGGGATTAGAGGTTTGGTTGCGAATGTATTACTATTGTTCATTAATTTAATACATTGATTTTATGGAGCAAATTCTTTCTCTCATCTCTTGAATATCAGCAAATTACTTGTGCTTAATTTAACTATAATTCTAGATCTATGAGAGTTTTTGCAGGAATTCTACAATACATCTCTATTATATTAAAATTTTAAGAACATTTTTCCATATAATAAAACTCAAAAAATTTAATAATTTGAAATTTATTTTAAAAATAACTTGCATGCAAATATATTTCCAATTTCAATGTAAGGATAAGTTTGAATTCAATAATCAAATTATGTAGGCTAGAATTTTTATTATTTGTCGTAATTCTTAAACCAACCTAAGATCCATTTTAACTCTATATCTACCAAGTCAAAATCTTTGTTTATTTTAAAAAATGGTTGAACCTCTAGAGGTTTGATGCTTTAGGGGGCTTGGTAGATTCATAGATAATATGGATATGGCTCGTTTAAAATTTCCCCTTTTAAATAGACTGTATTCCACATGAATACATGGGCCAATACTGTAACACCCCTCCCTTGTGTGTAAAACTTTGAAACCTAAGCTAAGAAAAGCTAGGTCTAATGTGTAACATGAAAAATAAATACTTTATGAAATAAATAAAATATTTAATCATGCGGAAAAGTGAGACACCAAGCGATGAGATCCTTGCCAAATCCCATTAGTGAATGGGAAGGGATAATTCATTCATGATAAAGTTTCTAGATTCAATTCTACATAAGCTAGATGGGTTGGAGATAAATATCCATTGACAAAAACATAAAATATTTGCGGCAGAGAAAGGAAAGATTTTATGAGGAAAAGCCTCGCATGGGAGAAAGGTGAGATTTCCTGAGAAAATCCTAGGAAAATAGATAGAAAACATCCATAAAACCAGGGCGCTACTAATGGAAATCATATCATAAAAGAGAGTATTAAATACCCATTGCAGAGATCAAAAGGAGGCAGTTGATCCATGGCAATAACTCTTAGCTCGGGGGTGAACTGGTAGAAGACAATTCTAGGTTGGATGGCAGTGCTTAGTGTTTCGCAACTGACATTCTTTCAGGTAATATGGTTGCATGGGATGTTTGTATGTTGACTCCTACTCTCTATATTGTCATTTCTAAAGCATATAAGAGAAATCTCTTAGGTTGTTCTTACATATAAATTGATTGAGTAATGTACATATGACTGTTGTGAATGAGTAAATTTGCCTATGTTAGTTGTGGGCATGAGTTGATTATATATGAGCACATGTGACAACCATTGCATATAAATTCAATTCTAGTTAAGTTTAGTAAATAAGCACAATATGTGGATCTTATGCAGTATTGGTGTTATCTTGTCTTTTGTTTAATATAGTGAATAATCGTGCTTGAGTCAATTATATAAATTGGGTAACTGTGGTTAAGGCTCAACTGTATAAACTCCATTGCTCGTTATCTATGCTATGCATTACGTATCCAATGCATCTCTTTTAACTAATTGTGCATAATCCCTAATATACACATGTTAACACTACATGCAACTATGGCCATATGATTATGATTGTGTTATGGGCAATACTAACTTTAATATATTTCTGTTGAAGTTCTCACCTATGCTAATATTGAGGTAGAAAAGGAAGTAATTATTTATGGATAAAATTTACTAGTTTAATGCCCATGGTTGACCATTCCTTTGAGTTATAATACGCGTGTAAGGGTTGAATTGGAAGCTTGTATTAAGGTTACATTTATTGAACCTAAGAGTCCACATCATGAATCCAACAAAGCCTCAAAGGAGTTGTAGTATGATACCCAAGGGGTATGGCTCATTTCTTTGATGTTGTTAAAATTTGAAGAATATGAGTATAGGGTATTATAAATATTTTCTCATGTAATACTTGTGATCACTGATTGAATCTAAATTTCACCAAAACAAATTTAAGGAATGGGAACCTAGTAGGAAATTGTCAAATTAGGCCCAAGGGGTATGTTACAAATGGTATAAGAGCATCAGTTCAAATACTGTGACCTATTGGCCAATCCACCTTTATAAGATATAGACGAGTTGTTAGGCTTTTGCTCCAATGAGTTATAGAGTAATGTCTTGAGGCATGAGAATTCATAAGGTTTGAAGCTAAATATGAAAATCAACTATTGGAAGAGGTTTTCTGCAAAATTGAAGTTAACTTCAAACTGAGGTTGTAAAAGTTATGCATTTTAAAAAGTAGTTGAATATATCTATGACAATTACATATCATGACTAAGGTTGCAATCTTGCATGTTGTAAGAATATTTTTATGGAGGAGGGGATTGTCTCCTACATATTTGACCTATCACTGTTCTGCAACAATACACAACCAAAAGTGCTTTCATCGAGTGTTAAAATGGCCATTAGATTGGTCAATAATTCGATAGACAAATTTCATCCATGTCAAATACACCGATTATGGCTTTGAGATGTAAACTCCTATTCATACGTAGTTTAGCTTCAAGTCATATAGAATCTTGCAATGGAAGGCATGAGATTAGCCTCTTTAGGCAACTCCCTTATCATTATAATTGGTAATTATTAAGTGGATTATAAATGTGTATATTTCATTTTTACACATAATAAGCAAAATAACCAAATCAACATTTACTAAATATTAGTTTCTAGTGTTGATTTGAACAAACGAAAATTATGATGTCTAGAGAAGGATGGAGAAACACACTCTCCTCTATTATCAATCACAATACAGGGTCTATCATAAATTAATAAGTCTGTCTAGCGGGAAACAAAGTTGTTACCGGTCCGTGCGTAGATGTTGGAGCATGAAATCATGCATGAGGTGTATATATTGACAATTATATATATATATATAGAAATACATAGATATAACTGATTAAAAATAGCTAGATTTGTTACCTATTCTTCTCGATAAAAGGATAATCCAGTGTTATAGAGAGAGAAAGGTTTTGTTCGCTCCAAATCATAATAACTAGTGGATGCGCCTACTTATTCCACTAAAAAGAAAGGCGTACTCGGTTGGAGGTGAAGGTTGGGTCGTGTAATAAAGATCAATATTGCATGGAGATAAGGATATTTATTTGAGTGAACCAAACCAGAGATGAAGGATTCAGTAAATTTTGATTTTAAGTTATCCAAAATATTCGCACTCGAATCTCATGTTCCATTTCCTCCTCCGACGCAAATATAATGTAGTGAATCAGTCATCAAAATGATCAAGGTGTAGTGTGCCATGTTAGGAAGGAATTTTTCCTGAGCGTCGATGGCTGGCAGAAGTCAGCAACATAAATTCTCGTAAGGACTAAGCCACAGGTTCTCATTTCTCTGCGAGCTACCGAACAGAGTATTCCACTCATTCGTTTTAAAATTTCATTGTGAATGTGGATGATGTAGCAGTGGAGAAAGAGGACGCGATGGTAATTTTTAAATCGCAAATGATTAAAACTGCTAGGAAATTCAGTTCGACAATCTACAGTGTTATGTTATGGTCATGTGAAGTCACAGTATCCATGGAGACTGATATTAAAAACCATTATGATTCTCTCGACCTATGACGCGGGGGGGCGAGGGCGGGAGGGGGGCGGGGTAAGCAAAGACCAGTTGTGGGATCTTCCATTGTGACTTAATGTTAAGATTGGGCATTGAGTTCAAGTGCGATTTTCCTGTCCGAAGTGTCATGCACAGGTAAGGAATTTTTAGAAAAGGTGTATGTGATTGAGAGTTTTAAAGCCTAAAAAGACCTTCCCAAATTAAGTATTGGAGAAAGTCTCTCTGTGTACAACATTTTCGTCTTCAAGTTACATAGTTGTCCCTTCTACTAGCCTTATCCACTGATTGTAAGGTGCTGAAAAGAATGTTGTTCTGGGAAAAAAATTATTCGGTTTATAGTTACCCTCACGATCACATCCATAAAATCATAAAAACTAGATAGGGTTTAACCCTACACACATGTGGCTCAGTCAGCCTCATAAAATCTCATTAATCTCGTCTTCCCCATGCATGGATCATCTTGATCAAATTATAGTCCGTTGAGGTCTGTGGGTGGTTATTATAAGAGGGGTTTTGGATTCGATAATCGCTACTTCTCCTCGGTGTTATTAGCTCGCTGAGGATGGCAGGGGCGTGCCATAAAATTTCACCTCGGAGACTAAATAATAGACATTCATGACCATGTGATTCATCTCCTGAGATTGCTGATATGACTGATTGCTTCTCTAGTCGGAAACTTTCATGAAAACCAGTGAGGAAATCGTCTTCCAATCAATCAAATTCTTGATCAAGATTGCGCTCATCTCCATTGATTATATTGAAGATGAAAGTGGATACTGGATTATGGAATAGCCAACATTATTGTAGGCATTGGAGTCATCATGTGGAATAAGTTGGCAGTCATACGGAGAAGTACGGATGTAGTTATGAATGAAATCAAGATCAAACACCATGGAGAGGGCGAGAAAGGTTGGACCATTTCGACAACCTCATATTGTAAGAGGTTATCGTGTCAAGGGATCCTTCCTTTCAAAATAATTTTCTTTACTTATGTAGAGATGTCGGTGAAATTTGATTGTTTTTGTTTAAAATTCGTAAAATTTGTGTTATAGAGCGCAGTGCTAGCAAAAGGATTAGATTTTAATGAGAAGTGCCTATTAAATCTCGTAAGACTCTTTCAGGGATTATTCATGACTAGGTTTCATATTTTATTATACGCACCGGTCTAAACATTCATAATTTGATGGATATATATATGCCACCATTAATGGAAAATACCTATTGATAGTTTTTTTTGAGGATGGCGCTGCACATGTTTTATTCTGTTAACATGTAATCATGTCGACATATATATGACACTTTACATAATTACAGTTTCCTTGATGATAAGGAAATTGTTTTGAACTATTATGCATAATTATTTTTAAGAAGACAGTACAAGATTAAATGACACGAGGACACTTTTGTTTGAAAACCAACTACACATCACAGTGTGTACCAATTATATAGGTTAATTTTTTTATCTATAAAATAGAGGAATGTGAAAATTTATCTTCAGAACGGAAAAGATTAAAGTATAATCGAAAGGGATAC